>VXBJ01002583.1:345539-380267 GCA_013400055.1 Nycticryphes semicollaris | reverse complement strand
ATGCATCCCAGTAACATGATTAGCTCTTATTCCCCCTTGTTACTCTGCCTAAAAAAAAAAAAAAAAAAAAAAAAAGCCCTACTTTCTTGTCTTTATTTTTTCCTCCTTATCACTCTTGCAGCAAAAAAAATCTAAAAGTGGTGATACCGGTCAGTGCTAACACATAAAAAAGATCATCCAAAATTTTTAACAAAGGAAATTAAATAAAAGCATGGTTGGTGTGTTCGACTCCAGAAACACTTTGGATTAAACTTATTTAAGTCTTTTCATTTTTCAGTATTGTTTTTGAGTCTCTTTGTCTTGTAGAGTCTCAAAGGACAACTAACACCCTTGCAGATGGTTTCAGGTATCTTTTTTTAATATTAGAGACAGGAGCATCAAAATCAGACACTATACTCTCTTCCAAAGAAATTTCAGGTTTTCAACATTTGTTGTTTTCTTCAAGAGTCAAAAATTCAGATATACAGAAAACTCTTTCTTGAATTATTGAAGTTTAGTAATACATGGTTTAAAGGACAAGTTGGACTACACACTTAGTTTGTGCTCTGTCTACAGTGATATAAATCAAGAGAAACCCCAAATTTAAGTAACCCTTAGGTTTCATTCAGGGGTAACTAATAACAGTTTTCAATCAGCAAAACTTTAAGATAAATTGAAACATGGTCTATTGCTATTTGATGAATCTCCTCTTCAGCCTGGTCTATTCCATTAACAAAGGTAAGGGAAGGCTCCATACCACACAGTTTTCTATGTGTCTAATAGTTATGTGTGTTTACAGCTAGGTAGCACACAGCTATTGTCTGCACTAAAGCTAGTTTGGAGAAAAAGTGCTTCAGCCACAGGCTACTGATGCCCTAAGGCCCTTCCCTTTTTCTTTGGCATTTAGACTGCTGAGAGTTACAGCCTGAAACAAGTCCATATTCAGAGTAGGCTTGCTTTATGTCACTAATGCTCATCTCCCTCAGCAAGCAGATACAAATTCTTAATTGTATTGAAAGTTCATCCCTTTCATCTATTACATGCTTCGGTTTCAGAAAAGCATCCAGCAATATCTCCAGTCCTTGGATCCTTTCTTTCCTGTTTCCATCAGGCAGCCCTGTTAGTACACAAACATACCTTCTTCCCTAAACTAATCATGCTCACCCACAGCTCCTGCATCTAATCACCTTCATTACCTCTGTCATTCATTGGATTCTCTCCCTCCACATTTGCCATCTTCCTCATTGTTGTCAGACTCTCTCTGAAAATCCAGAACAACCTCCCTTGTTAGCTCCTTCCTACTCCTACCCCCAGAGGTTAGTGACTGCTTTTAAAGGATTTTACTCCAAGTCAGTGCTAATTGTCTAATTAATCTCTACTGTGATGAGAAGAAGGATGAGATTCTTGGCCTCTGAACAGGAAAACTTTTGTTTCTCAATAAGATGCAGACAGGAGTTACATACAGTCATGGTACACAAATATACAGAATTTTTCTGTTTTGCTAAAGGACTGACAGATCTCAGTACTCTGCAAACAAGAATATCTTATATTTTCAGCTTTCACCAGTATCAGTTCAAGTTTAAAGTACAAACATGTAGGAATCCCAAAAGGTCAATTTCATATTTTTTAAAGCACACAGACAAATCAGTAGCAGTACATTAAAGAAAATAAATTTAAAGAACCACCTGTTCCCACAGACAAAAAATAATTATATATATAATGCACAGCATACAAGACATAATATGCTTCTTAACAGAAACATCATGAAAAAATTATGTGTAAGGCACGGAGCTTACATATGCTCCATCAAACTTCAAAGCTTGTATTGTATTCAGAATATGAATATCATTAGTTGCACCATATGTACCTTAAAAGTCAAAACCAGGTAATAATTCTAAATACTAATCAAAGCTACATGTGTTAAGGGGTACAAAAAAAAAAGAGCAAGAAACAAATGTTTTGTCCAGCTAAATGTTTCTGAGGATAATAGAAAGAGTGCATGAAAATCAATTGCTTCAAGTGCAAACCAGGAATTAGGAGCCATCTCAGCCCTAAAGAAATCTCTACCCTTTATCTGTATGCAATGTCTTTGCTTCTCCAAGGCTGTGATGTTACAGCTTAGAATTTCTACTTATTTATATAGTAATTTGAGATGAGGTGAGATTTTGGAAATTTCATTACTAGTTGATTATGGGACATGACAGTGCCCCAGCACAGTGTGCCATACAAAAAAATATTGCATATTGCAAGAAATGGTTGTGTGGTTTGCTCGTGTTTTTGAATGGGTTAGACTAGAAGACAACAAAAATACGAAGTAGGGGGAAAAAAGGCGAAAAAAAAATAAAAGCTTTCTCAATACCTTTCAAATATCTTTCACTTTGATAAAACTATGCTTTTATACTTTGACAGATAGATTCTTAAGCACTTGGTACGTACAATCCTGGCCAGGTTTTTGTTACAGCTCAGCATTCAATTGTTCTTATTTACTGAACTTATAAACAGATTTTCAGATTTCAAAATAGCTCAGATATTTGTTCACCAGTGAAAGCTGTTCAAATTTCTGAGCCTAACAAGCATCAAAATTTTGAATGAAAAACTTATTTGAGCTGTTTGAAAAACAATGGGGGAGGGAAGCTGTAAGTTAGACGCATTTTTCTGTTCTCTGGTTATTTACTGAAATTTAATTTTAGCTAGAAATTTCAGACCAGATCTCATTATCGTTGGTGGGGAAAGACAATTCTATTCAAGTCTACTATTCTCCTGAGTTTCAAGTGTATTCCTTGAGATAAGTTCTAATTGAACTACTGATTCAAAATTATCATCTCATTTATTTTACTTTATACTGAATGCATATCTACACCTTTAGAATTAAATATGTGACTACACTTTATTTGGCATTTGTGGGTAATAGATGAGACCATAAACATGTGATGAGTGTATGGCACAATAACTAATCAAGTAATACCATCAGGTAGAAAAACACTAATATTTTCGATTTCAAAGCACTCCATGAAAAAAAAAAAGTAACATTGGCTGGAATAATGGAGTTGAGAAGAATATCCACTCGTGGACAGTGATATTTAAAGACAATGTACTTAAATGCACAGAAAACAGTCCTAAAGTAATAATGTTCATTTCATTGCATTACAGTATAAATTAACTCAGCCACTTTCATTTTTGGTCAACTTAATACCTGAGTCTCCTCAGCCAAAAAAATATATATTTTTTATTGGTTACTTGGTTAATAAATATTAAAATAATTATATGACATCCTCCTATGACATTAAATCAAATAAAGACTCTGGTGGGCTTTTATAGGTTCTGTTACATACAAGTGAGGCCTTAGATCCTGGAAATATTCACATTCACTATGAAACTTGCAACTGTTCCAACTGAAGTTGGAAAGAGTGAGTCAAAGTTCATTCCTGTCTTCAGTGAAGCCACTGCCAGAATTTTAAATTTTCTACAATCTAAGTAAGATCTGGAAGTGAATAAATGAAAGGGGTTTGTTTTTAAGTTGAAAAAATAAAAATTTCTTTGTACCAAGAAAATTGAAGTGGCTCTGACAGAAAATTTTGAACTAGTGGAAAAAAGTATTTCATCTGCTAAATGGTTTGGCTGGAAAAGTTATCTTTGCTGTAAGTATGCCACTGGATCTCAACAACATTGGATATATTTTGCTCTTTTCTTGGATACCCTGCCATAACCTCTGACTCCACATACTGATAGATAAAGTCCATCTTTACTACAGATCACCTTCCTCCATCTGATGAGATGTCTCAGCAGAACCCATACCTTTGATAACCTTCTCTATGTTCCAGGCCCTGACCAATTTCACTGCACTGTGCACGTTCATATATAACATAAAATACACCCTGACTGCCTAGGGGAAATTTCTGCTTGCCACTGCTAAACCCAGTATGCCAACAAAATTTAAAACCCAGGATGTAGGTATACTGAAAGTCATACATATTTCTTCCCAACTTTTTTGCACATAGTTGAATTTCACCTACCTTTCATGGGTTCTCCCCTGCCCCCCATCCTTGATCTTAGCTACAGCCTGTCTAGCCTACTTATATCTCAGCTTGTACCCAACCAGTCTATTGAAAAAGCTGCTGCTAAAATTATCCCTTTCATGCTGCTCAGACCCTGCCAGACATTCATATTCAAATCAAACCCTTCATCCTCTGCTTCAAGTTCACAGTTGTTCTCTTCAATCCAAGGCCCAGAAAAACACAACACATACCTACAACTTTGCTCTCTATTTGCTCTGTTCATTTTAAAACTTCTATTCTCCCCATTATGCTCTTCAGACTTTCATGTCTATTTTTTTCGTATTCTGTCGCTTAAGTTTAGTAGTCTCTCTAGCTGTCTAGATATAAAACTCATGAGTTTTCAAATTTAGGTCCTTCAATAAAATACACTTATTTGAAAGGGTGGAGGTAGGGTGGGGAGAAGGAGAGTTTAACCAGAACCTCTGTTTGAGCCTACAACACAATCGAGAGTATGACTCACAATTGCATTGTCTCAGATTTCATTACACTTCTGAACATTTTAACTTTATAAGAGACTTTTACCTTCAATCAGGGTAACAACCACTTATACGCTCAAACTGAAAGCCACTTTACTTAAAAAAAATAGAGAAAATAGAAGCAACTTCAGTGTAAGATTATGCTCAAATTATTATTTTTCTATAATAATGCAAATCTTTTGAAAAGGTGTTTTGTTGTAAAAACAAAAGAGGAGAGTGGCTCTTTGTCTTGCAGTGCATGTTCTTTGTTTTATTTTCATTTCTAACTGATTGAAAAAGCTATTGGCTCTGGCAAACTAAAGGCATCACTAGTAAAAAATAAAATAACAATCCTTGTCTTAGGCCTAATTTTATACTGCTCTGATTTCATCTCCTATATCACTGAATTCAATTAGTTTGCATCTATTTTCACTTAATCTATTTAATCTCTCAGCACTCAGTTGAGACTGGCACAAGGCACTGTCGCCATTACCCTGCAACTGCTGCTTGCTCACCCACGCTTTTTATCGCCAAGGGAGTACATCCTTTCCATTTCATACCCATCAACAGCCCAGACACCAAGACAGAGATGGAAAAAAGAAAAAGATCAATTAAAAATCCAGTTTTATGAAACTCCCCACCTGCTAATATTTGTTCTCAGGCACAGACTGGTGTGTCACTGAAGCTCTCACTGTGGCTTCCCAGAGTTATCACAACAGCACTGAGAATCCATAGGTGCTATCCCATCATGATTTTCATGCTGAAAGCTGGAAGGATATCTGTTCCTCAGCTATGCTTCACTTTAATTATCAAGTCTCAATTAACACCCTGCCACTCTTTTCTGTTTGCTCTGCTTTGCTCCATTTCCTGCAAACTGATAAAAAAAAAAAAAAAAAAAAAAAAAAGGAAAAAAAGAAAAAGGAGAGAGAGAATAAGATTTTCAGAGCCTTAGCTTATGCAGTAACATGATTTTGTATCTGAAAGGATATTTTCGTCTTTTAATTCTTTTTCTAATTAGTTTCTGTGCCCTGCATTCACCATTTCCCACAATTTGCCTATCAATGACATAAAAAGATAAAATTTTTCATGTTACTAGCAGAGAATCAGAGACCTCAGAGTTAAATCCCATCTCTGAAATGATGTTAAACCTTCATCTCATTTCCCCCACCCTTATTTGTCATTCCTCTGTATTACATTGTTGTTATTGAATGCCTAGGGTGAATAGTTAGCTTCAGATATTGAAAGAATTTTAATACTTAAGTAAAATTATGACATATTATTAGTTTTTTTACTGTAGAAAAAGAGAAAATCTTTAAAGATCTTATGTTGAAATCTTTAAAGTATTAACAAATGTTTTATCTAAGGATCAAACACCTTTTGAAGAATGATAGGTAAAGCACAGCAGAAGCTCTGCTTGCTTCAGCTTGCAGAATTTCCCTTTACTTAATGTGTCTATCTTTTTTTTTTTTTTTTTCCTGTGAGGAATGAAGGCTTATGAACTCTCAAAACCACAGGCATCGGGACAATTTAATTCACTAAGTTTCTACAATACGATTCAGTTTTCAGAAGTCTACAAATCCCTGGGAATTGTTCCATAATTCTTAGCTTTATAGATCATAGGGAAGATGCAACAGAGTTTGAAGGCTGTTACACATCAAAAAATCCACAACCCCCCCCAATAAACCAAAAAACAAACCAACAGAACCCAAAATAGAGATATAAATGCGTGCATGTACAGTAGATTAAATAATTATTCTCTCTATATAAGAAAATACTAATATATATTCTGTCTCTATAGAAAAACAGACTAGACCACTTAAACTAGCATGAAACACTTGACTCCCAGTATAGCAAGCCTTATCTCCCAAGAAGGTAGGGATTGCACCCATATATGGACAGGAGCACCCTGGTTCACTTCACACCTGTGCGGTCCGTTTCCTGGATATGGTCTAAAATTTGGACCAGAATGACTCACTCAAAATGACAAAGCCTACAACGCTACTTCAAACGGGCAGAAACACTGCCATCAGGATAAGAAAGAGATGCAGGACAGAAAATGACACAGGCAGACCACGATTTGTTTAGAAGTTTTCTTGGTGTTTGCTTAGGTTGGTTTGTTTGTGGGCTTTTGTTTTGTTTTGTTTTGGAGTTTGTTTTTGTTTCCTTTTGGTTTTAATTTTTTGGGGGGTTTTTTGTTGTTTTGTTTTGTTTTTTAAAGGCTCTATTTTTAGCACTGAGACAGAGGAAAGATTTCATTCAGCTCTCCTTTTTCAGCTCAGCAAATCCCCCAACACATCTAAAGCTGATGTAAATAATCAGCTCGATAATTAAAAGCATGGGTGGAAATTTCCACCCATAAAATATAAACCTTCCTTGAATGTGTTTTCAGAAAATATTTGTGTATACATATTTGATCAAAGCTTGCAAGATTGAGCTTTATAGCCCTTAGACTTTCAACTACATGTAGAGCTCAGACTGACTGAACAAGGCATAAAGTCATCAGTCCCCAGCTTTTTACAGGCCAGGGCACTGCTGAGACAGCCACCTCTGGGCTCCAACATCCATGTCAGGTTTCTCACAGCACACAGTGCTTGAGAAAGGGATTTCAGTGGAGATGTATCTTCCCTGTACCCAAATCTTCCTGCACAGCAGCACACCTGACAACTCCTCCCACTGAAACACCCGGTCAATGTCCATCTTCCCCAGACCCTACAGAGCTCAGCCACACCACAAAGGGCATTATATGAAGCCACTTTGGAGACAAACAGCACCAGAAGAGGAGCTGGATCCCAGGCCTCATAAAATCAAACTTTGCATTTCAAAGTCATTGTGGTTTTAAGGTCTCAAAATCATTTCCTTATCTCATCACTCCTATTCACTTAGAGTTGATTTTTTATATGGTTAGCTTTTTTTTTTTTAAAATGTTTTTATGTACAATTTCATTTGAACAGCATCTTATGAGAATTCTTGCTATGTAAAGGAAAGGTACTAATCATGTTTCTTTTGACAAGTCATATTTTTATGACACCAAATAAAACGAACAATTAATATATTACTCCCTTTAGAAATAGCTAAGGGCAAGTTAGATGGCTAGAAGGGAAAGCAGCACTTGTTTGAAGGGTGTGTTTCATTCATTGAAGGTAGCAAGAGGGCATCATTTGCAGTTGTAATCTTCAGAGAAATTATGGTGAACAGACCATTAGCATAACAATAATTTTCATGTTCACTGACTGCAAGAAATGGCAACAGGGAGACTGTCCTACAGCATTATGGTGGCACAATAGAAAGAGCAGGAAATAATTACACAAAGGCCAAATGAGTACGTGGTTTTTCTACCTCCTCCCTGAGGGAACTCTACACCAAAGTATGATATGAAATTATAGCAATTATTTACAGAATTGCAACTCCTCTATCAAATCTAATAAGAACCAACTATTGTTTTGTAAAGTATGTTTCACACTTAATCTATGTCCATTAAAAATAAAAAAAAAAAAATGACACAAGTTATTCAGTCGTTTAGAAAAGTCAGTCACCCTCAGTTAAAAAAAAAAGAAGTTAAAGTTTCTGTAAATACAAAATACATAATTCGGGAATGGCATCTCACCTTTACTACTTCAGGATTCATCATCTGAAAAGTAATACGTCCATGGAAAAAACACAGCATATTTTCCACATAGATTAAGGATTGCAAATTCAGATCAAAAGACCAGTGTCCAGCATGATCATGTAGATATTACTTAGCTGAAATGGATTATATGTTCCAGCCGAGCTAACCGAAATATCTGCCTTTCATGCATAAAATACTTTTCTTTATCATTTCTTTAGGTAGCTTCCTGCGCAGCTTCTCCTTACTCTAAGTTGAAATAGAGAATTGCTGAAGGTCAGTTTTAATTCCTAAAGTCTTCCTCAATCGCTACCCTCCAAATGCCCAATAAGCTTTTCATCAGCAGTTTGCAATCTTTCAATGCTGAGTGATTCAGATAAGAATTGAGCAGGTAAGAAGAGCCATGTCTCCCATGGAAAGTTTGGGAGAGCAGACTTGACCTCAGGAGACTGCAGGGCAATGACAGAGGTGACTCCTCTTGCACCTCCCACAGTCCTGCACAGTCTCTACTCTCCACCCCACTGCAGCTCTGCTTCCTGCATCAGAAACTGAGAGGACAGGTTTCACTGTGCTTTGTCATTTTGGAGCAACCTATTGCTCCCTTGTGCCACCTCATAAGGGCCTAGCCTGTGCTGAAGGTCTTCCAGCATATACAGAAGACAAGGATATACACAAGATCCAGATTTTGATTTCTTTCATAAAACTGGCCAATAGCTTTCATCCCACATTGTCAGGTTATTTCCCAGTATCCATCCATACTCACAAACATGGAGCAGTCAGTAAGCCCAAGCCTTGATGTAAATGATAATGTCAGCTTCTAAACTCCCAGAAACATGCTGCACTGGTGAGAGAGGTGGTATCAGAGCACGAGCAATAGCAACCTCACCAGTTGCAGCAATTGTACTATAAGTAGATGCCTTTCCAAGTAGAGTCCTGGAGCACAAGGAAGTAAGAGTGGCCCCAGTCTCAAGTCTCCTACTTCACTTGACCATTGGACTTTCCCTCCTTCAGAACATCTCTCTAAATTAGATCATCTCTTCTGCTGCAATATTCAAGATGTATAATAAACAGGAAAAAAAGAAACAGGAGCATTTGAGCTGCACTGTAATTTTTGTCACTCATTAGGTGAAATGTACTAATACATGATCTAAATTTTGTATTAAAAGCCCTTTTTCAGTAGTTTATGACCTTTCCATGGCGAAAGGTTCAAGTAAAATTCAGTTAACACAATTCATTATCAAGAATAAGGCTTAGGAAAAAAGCAATTTTTTTTTGTCCATCCTCATTCAAACTTTGAATAGTGCCAGCTGCCTGCAGTTTTGAAATAGGAAATTTTATACTGCATGGGGAGGAAATAGACCTTCCCTTGAATCCACTTCTTGCCATCTCCATAAAAATGCATCCAACTGCAGTCCAACAACAAGGTTCCAAAAGCAATCCTGTTTGCACAGAGCTGCTACAACTCCACACTCCAGCAAATGCAAGGTTCCTCCTCTTGTTTTTTCTCTCCATGCAGGCATGGGCACCCGTGGCAGTGCCCTGTGCTGCTGAAGCCAGGTTACTGATTCACAACAAGGTAATAAGAGAAAGAGAAAGCTAACTACCTGGAATAAGAGGATAAAGGTAATGAAGCAGAAACAAAATAGGAAATATGAAACATTTTAATGTTGTAATTGCCTGTTCCTAGCATTTTTTAGCCCTATGGTTGTGTCACCTAAGATTCAGATCTCTTCTAAGTTAACAGAGCTTCATAACCCCCTGCACGTTTCAGGGTGTTTGTGTTTCTTTCCCTCTGGGGAGCACTGTTCTGTTTTTGAGAAAGAAAAAGATAACCTCACATCAGTGTGACAGAAACTTGGGAACTCAGCTGCATCTTAGCCAAAACCCCAGCTGAGATTAGAACAGAGTTTGAACCTCAAAGCAAGGGTAAATTTGAATTTGTATCCTCGGCTTATGCTGGAGCTCAATGCAGGCAGCCAAAAATCAATGCACTCAAGCTAAAAGCTTCTGTATACTGAGTCCCCCAACCAGCTTGCACCTGATTTTTTCACCTTTTCTTTGGCTCTGAGCAGTATTTTTCAATCAGTAACATGCTGGTGTCACAGGAGGCTGTATATCCTCACAAACAACCCTGAGGACCCTCATTAACCCAAGGAATTCATTTTAGATTTTGTCCATTATGCAAATAAGAGGTACAATTTGTTCTCTTTTTCTACGTAGAGTTATTGATTTATGCAGCTCCAGGTTAGTCTCAACAACATAATTTTTAATTAGGGGAAAAAAAAAGAGAGCTAAGTTAAAAAAAAGGAAAACTGAACCATACTTTTTAATAAATAAAAAAGTAGATGCAACCATACCTAAAGGTGTGATATGGTAATTATATTGACCACACGATTTCTATTCCACACTAAGTACTAAAGTAAATTGGATGCATGAATAAGTATTTATTGATCACATAAGCAAAATACACTTATTTTAAGATTCTAAAAATGGATTTTTCACTGGGGATTTTATTAAATTATAGAGTTTTTAAATACCTCAAACTATATCCTTTCTAAAATCTGTAGCGACAGGTCCTTCCAAACAGATTAGTTCTCACCAGCCCATTCATACATTTCAGACCCAGCTGTGACTCAGCTGCTGCAGGGTAGAGGGAGGGCGGTCTCCAGCCACCCACACCAAGACAGGCTGCCATGAGGTCTGCCAGGGTGGCTCCAGGGCTCTGCATGTACCTCGGTACCTGCTGCTCTATTTCTTGGCACTCACCCAGTTTCCTTCAGATAACATGAATAACAAGCTGGGAAACGTGTTGAAAAACACATACATAAAATCATTTTTTCTTGCAGCTCATAGAAAAGCTTGCAGCAAGCCAAGAGCAAAAATAAATCAGTTGATATGGCGTTAGCGCAGAGATGGTAAACCTGTGGCAGAGATGTTGGCATTTGAACATGGTGCTGCTTCATCAATGGCAAGTGTTCAAGAGTTGGGATTTTTCCTCCTGCTGCCCAAATACCAGGATATTCAGGTAGGAACAGAAGGGAGACCAGAAAGGTGGAGGAAGAATCCTTGAATACAAAAGAGTTGGAAGGCATCATATAAAGGAGAAGACAAGACTGAAATTTAGCAAGAAAATATGTTTTCCTCCACTGAAAACAAAAAATGTATTCAAGCTTCCACTTTGATTTTTACCCTCACAAAAATGCTGTTCACAGGAGTGCGTTTTGTGTAAGCAGTTATACAGATTTTAATCAACATTGTCACCAACATTTTATGCTCTGGCTGTTAAGAACAGAGCACCCAGGATCACAGTTACCATGAAGGAGAAGACAGAAAAATCAGGAAGATAAGGCCACCAGACAAAACAGACCAGACCCACTTTCATCTAACAGTCATGGTGGATTTCCTATATATTCTCTAACCAATATGAACAACTCATCCTGAAAAAGGCTGAGAGTAAGCATAAGAGACTGATGTTTTGATAAATGTGATAGCTTAAAACAAATAAATAGTCATTTTAAAAGTTAGCAATTCTTTTAAAATCTGGTAGAAAAGATCATATTTCAGTCTGAATTTCAAGCAACATGTGAGTGTGTGTTGTCAATATCCAGACTTGTCCCTCTCTCCCAATCCAAATAATGTTTTTTGGCTGCATCCTTGACACCACTATTCCATGGTGCAGCCAGGATTGGCGACAAGGGCAGGCCAGTAGAGAAGGAGCAAAAACCACAGCCAGGAATGCAGCCTGTTTTCAGTGCCGTGAGGGGACCATGGCAAGTCTGTGTCAGAGGAGCAGAGGAGGTCATAGAATGCAGCGGGCAAGGATATATCTTATAACAATAAGTACCATCCCACCTGATGAACCCTTTTGCTATCAACCGAAAAAAATATGGTGGGCACAGTTCCTGTGGTCCAGCTGGTTTCTAGTTCTGTTTCTGTGGTCCAGCTGGTTTGCCTCCTTTGCTACAGATAAGACAGGCAGTTTTCAACCTAAGGCCCACTGCCTACCTCCTTTGATCACGTTTCATCTGGAAACTGTTAATACTAATTCAGCCCTTCGGGAAAATCATCCAAATCCCTTCAAGTCTCTGCAGATCATCTATTTAGTTCAGCAAATAGAATGATCTGTATATACAGTAACTCCAGGGAGTCTGTTGCAGGGGTTAACACCATTAACTTTGACGTATACTGAGTATTTATCCACTAAAATTCTTAAATTCCAGGTGCATTCAATTTGCCAAAAAGACTCTAAATAATCATACAAATTGCAATTATTTTCCAGATGGACTTCAGACTCATTCGTAACCTCCATGTCTCATCACATAGTTCAGTAAACGTGGGTGGCTTCCTTTTCAAGTACATTGATTGATGTGGTTACCAGGCTCACACAACTGGTTGGAAAATTATTACACACTCACTTAGAGAGAAACCGTTGTCATCAGCAAGCCCCTATTTCTGATCGGTAATGAAAAAACAGGGAAAGATGCATTTCTTGTTTACTGTGCAACATTAAGTCATATTTCCAGGCCTTTTAATAACAAGTTCAGAGATGTCACAATTTCCAGTGAGACAAATAACACTGTTCTAGGTTTTCATCCCCATAATCAAGTCTTCCCCTCCCCAAAACATGAATCCTCTCTGTAGACTTCGCTTTTGACCCCTCAGCTACACGAATGGAAACTTTGAATTGGCTAAGATAAAACAATTATGCTTTGCCCAATTAAGCTTTTCAGAAGACGATATAGTTGCCTCCTGTAGCTAAGTCATTCTAAACAATAATATTTTACTTAATCATTGCAGAAAGTGTTCAACACTTATCTATAGCTATATAGTATTGTCATGTGGGTATCTCAATCATATAAGTAGGAAAAAAAGTTTTTTAACTAGCTTCCAGGTAAGTTAAATAGATGAAATAAGAAAAGACATAAAACCACATAAATCATTTAAAACCTGGTCATATTTCCCATTATGATCTCAGTTATTCCACAGTCCATACTGGAATAATACTATGCTAACAAAGGCATTCCAGCCCTTTAGCAAATAAATACGGCTGGAGTAATCTAAATTCAGCTGTTGATATTGCATTGCTCTAACAGAACATTAGGCAAATATTGCTGCATGTATACATGTGCAAGTTGCTCATTTTTTTTAATATGTTTGCCAGATTTGCACCTCTAAATATTTGGTTTTCAAGACCTTTTTTTTTAAATACCTATAAAATAATATTTATTAAGGTATCTAAAAGGGAATCACTTCAAAAGCAAATTATTTTGCTTTCTTAAAAATTACTTTCCCCCCCCTCAACACAGAATAGATTTACTTTTTTTTTTTTTTAATGGAGAATTTAGGAGAGATTCACTGACAGAGGCTTAAAAAGGAAAATGCAAACGCCAAATGTGAACGTATATGAAATAAGAAATATCCTGTACTGAAATAAGAAAGAGACCTTGCATATGATCTAATATCCTCGTTAGCCCAGGTTACAGTCACATTGCCAGGCTCCTTTACTCCCTGTTAGCTTTCCTGCTTAACTTCTTGGGTGACTGGGAAGGGGACTAGAATGGGTTAATGTGGGAATACTGCACTTTTGTGGGAATGCAGCTGGAGTTTAACTAAATTTTTCACAATAAGGTAAACAACGGAAAAGACCTCAGGGACTGGGAAACATTCATCTTTCAAGAATGCAGAATTTGACTGGAAAATGAGCCAGGTGACCTCTAGAGACCCTTCCACACAAAATTATTCTGTGATTCTATGAACTTTGGGGTTTACAATCTAATAAAGCCATTGACTGAAAAGTTAGTATTTGTCTGCAGCTTTGGACAGGTGTACTTTAAACCAAGCAACCCTGAACATGACCAGCCACACTTTATCGGGAACACCTCTCAGACAGGGGCTGGCTCAAGGCAGAAGCTGCTTCACCCACCAGCCAAAGGGCTCCCACCACCAAACAGAGTTTTGCCAAGGCATCCAGAGCTGCTCTTCACAGTCTCCCAACCACCTGCTCCCCTTCTGCATGTTGTTGCAAGTTTAAACATCTCTTCAAGTATAATTTTTCACCACAAGAATATGAAAATATCATATTCCCCTTCAGTGCAGCTTTCGAAATGCATACACTGCTTTTTAACTCATTGTGGCTCTGAAATGTTTCCCAAAGCATTTTCCATATAATGTCAGTGGGAGTTCATTTAACACACCAGTTTAACAGTTCCTTTTAGGGGGTGTCACATGTTAAGTGGTTGCTGTTGGATCAGTTTAACAAATGAACATATCAGCCCAGAAGGACGACATGCAAGATACTGATACCCACCCATCTGGAAATCATTTGGACAAGTAAAACTGCCCTACATACGTGCCTGCCTTCACCCATGCTGGGCACAGAGATGCATGTATTGCTTGGGCGGATCTCCAGCAGTGATCTGAGAAAGCACCAGTCAGAGATGAGGAAAAGGGCCAAATGCATGAAGCAATTCCCTTTGGCAGCATCCCCAGAAATGTTTTACCGACGTTTCATGCATTAAGATGCTGGCAGGTTTACAAAAGACAAATACCAAAGAACACACTATTGTGATACAGTGTGATAGCAAAGAGCTGGACTAATAGGCTCCCAAGCATGACCTGACCTGATTACTTTGGCTACCAGTGTTATCTCCATGAATCACAGGCTCTAATCCTAGAATGCAAATCTCAGCGTCTCAAAATGTGCATGTAAAACTATTTTTAAAAAATGAATTAAAAAAAACCAAATCAAAACAACCCACTGAAAACAAACCCTTCCTATAACTGATTAAAAGGATGAAGACAGTCTGTTGAAGAAGACTGTCTCACTCCTGAGTACTTTGATTATCAATGATGTCAGGAATATTGCTTACCTATGTTGGAGGCCTACTGTCCTCTAACATGCAAATCTCCTATCACAAGATATTTACTAGGGAAAGCTTTTCAATCACACCAAGAATCTGCTTGTGTTTAAAGAAGGCAGCTGAAAGTTGAGAAATAGGTACGTCAAACACAGCCAATGCATTAACCAGTCACTTGCCTTAGTCTCTTGAGGGTTGTGAAATATTCAGTTTTACTGCAGGAAAAAGAGACTAGCAATACAATCTTTTTATCTGCCTGTGCTTTCTGTCTCGGATTTAATCCTGCATATAGATACACAGTATTATTCCCAACTAAGTTATCTGTTTTGCATCACAAAATGAACCATTCCCTATTCGAAAGGGCTGTCAGTTATCTGTGTTTTGTTGAAAGCATAAAGCAATACGTGCTATTTCAAATCCCAGACTGCTGCTGGTTACTTCTCAGGAATGTGAATAAAGTGACTTGAATTATTTAGAATAGAAGTAGATTGGATTATCCTATTGTTCAATTTCTACAATTAAATGAAGATAAGAAATGAGCTTTCTGTTAAGTAGATGCCAGCTAACATCTGACTCTGATTGAGACTCAGGTAGACTCAACCCTTTCTTCTTTAAGGGATGAACTATGATACTACAAAATAAGGGAGGTGAAAAAGAGGGTAATCTGAATAACATTTTAGGAAGAAGGAATGAGGTACTCCAAGCAGCTGGAACGTGTTTTAGGAAAATATAAAACTTACTAGAAGCAGAGGTATATTGGTACAGGCCTGCCAGAGAATACACCTCTTGGATAAAACTGTGAATACTAATAACTGCCAGTTACGTAGCTTGGAATTAATATAAGTGCTTCCAGAAAACAATTCAGCAAGCTCAAAGATATAGCATTTTTTTTAATCAAGTGTTTACCTTTTTCATTCCTATATTAAGAGACATAAGATATCCCTGTATTTTTCTTTAGCATAATACTATATTTCATGGTAGGTTTCTCATTTCCCCATAATCAGCATGGCTGATTCACTATAGTGAATGACTATGAGTTGCCATAGTAGCAATATGGCTACTCTATACGGGCTCCAAGTAAAAGTAATCATTTATAAGGGTTTTTTCCTCCAGCCTTTGAATCTTATTCGTAAAACTGCATTATATTGCATTTTGCAGAGAAATAAAAAATTCCTAAAGACATCTGCCCCATCATAAACATATGACAGAATTACTAACTTGATATAAAGATTCAGCAAACTGGAGTAAGACCTGTCCATACCTGCTCAGAGATGTATAATAACAAAGCTTTAAGAGAAAAAATCATGGCACCAGAAAGTGAAACTTAAAGCAGTTCTGAAATTCTCTGTCATAAATTGAGATTCTGTTTAAAAGGAACAACAGAGCTGTGTACAACTTGTACTTTATGAAACTGTTAATATTTAAGACACATTTATATCTGAAGTACCTTTTCTTCTGAAAGCAAAAAGCAGCTTTCCTTTATGTGTCACCATCAAAGATAAGGAAAATATGTAACATGACCGTCTCAAAAGCTAAGAATACAGACCTTAAAAAACAAACATGGCACCTGTAGTTAAGTTCGATGGGCAACTTTTCACTAATTATTTTTATATTTTCAGAGGATTACACTGATGTATCTCTGCTGAAGTCACTTCTACTAACAACTCACATTTTTGACAACCTTTAGACAATTACATTATGAGTCAAGACCAGTCATTTGTTATTGTCCATGGCTATTGTGAGTGGTGTTCCAGCAAAGATCTGCGGAAACACCGAACTATCCAAAAGTCATCAGACCCTACCTTAAAAGCAGCCATTGGACCTGAATCTTAAAACACATTTGAAAAAAAAAAAATCTCTGAAGCACAAACAACTGTATTTTGTAATGTTAGTAACTACATTCAGTAATAAAGATTATTTGGATAGCAAATGAGGTTCCTCAGAGGAGAACAATGGTAGCCCTAGAACGAATTCCCAGAGTAATGAAGGAAGCAAGTCAGCTATCTCTTCTCAAAGCCACTGTTTCTAACACACTCATAGATAACAAACATTTACAAATATATACACATTTTACCACAGGAAAGTATTGTAATGTTTATAAAAAATTCCCATAGGAAGAATACGATAGAACAAACTACATGTAACAGATTAGTCACATTGCTAAGTGCTCTGCTGGGGAGCACTCTGGTCCACTGGCAGAACTAGACAGAACAGTCCAGATTTAGCTCTTTCCTAACAAAACAGTTTCTTGATTTTTTTATAACATAACTTTCATGAAAGGAGGGAGGAGGGGGGAAATTCTGTTNAAAAAAGAGGATACAGAGAGTTTAAGTAAATATAGCACAATAACAGACAAGCGAAGTAAAACTTTACCACCAGGGAGTTGAGGAGGAAGGTGAGTGGCAATGAATAGCAAATTTCCCTAACTTACTCCAATTACAGAGATAAAAATAAACTCGACCAGCCCAGAAAACTGCAGTGTGTCCTGTGTTATTACTTCTTGTACACAGGTGTGACAGTTTGGAGATTATGCCCATCTCAATTTCTCAATTCCACAATTCCATTCAATTTGGAAAATAATCTTTAGTATGGATTGGCGCATTCATTCTCTAGCAGCAGCTTGACACTTCGGCAGAGATCATGTCTGGAAAACCCAGACAAAGGGATGAGTGCCCACAGTTACTGAAACAAAAAACAAAGCCACAGCACAATTCAGGGCACTGCAACCAAGCAGTCAGGTGGCCTCTGAGGGACCTATCCCAGCCATGAGGAATCCAGAGTGCCAGCAGCCACATGCAAGAAAGGGACAGCAGAAAGACTGGTCTGACCATTCATAGCCCACCTTGGAGAACAAGACCTGGAAACAGTGACACTGGGAGTATGTGACCAGATATTGAATTTGCCCATTGCTGTCCAGATAGTGGCATACCTGCTCTTGTAGAAAAACATCCTGACAGTTATGTTTTAGAAGAAGCATAGGGAAGAAGTTCCCAGAAACTCATTTTCACTATCTTTGTATTAGTATCTAGTTTCAGCTGGGATGTAAGTTTGCCTTCATTTTCTCCATCCTCTTCAGTGCAAATGATGTCCTACTTAGTGTCTCCCAAGAAACTAGGGTCTGCAAAAACAATTAAGTTTTGTCTTGTTGATTAGCCAAAGCAGGAGGCACTGTTTAGTGTTTTAACCTGATCTTATTTTCTTTTTTTCAGAGGAAGTTCAAAATGATACATTTATGATCTTATGCTCTTAGCATATTTCAAAACTCTCATTTGAAATGGTATGCAAATCAAGTTTCAGTGTCTGAAGTGCCCAGTTTGAGTATTCTATTTTAGCAATTTCAAAAGTCAGTGCTCTGTGCTTTACCACATATTAAGTAAATCTGCCTGCTATATATCCCTTATAAAAATTTAAGCTCATGCTCTTGAAAAGTACAAGTGCTAAGAAAAGAGGGGACACCTACAGGATAAAAAATGATTATAACTATAAGAGTTCAGGCAATCCTTATTCTCCCTTGGCTTTTTCAATTATGCCAGATTTGGGAGGGAGGGATTCAACCATTTCTCCAGTGGCCCTATCCACATATAAGGCAGACACAGCAAGCTATTAATACTGAGAGGAAGAGATTTTACATCTACAGCACATACTCTGATATGCTTAGAAAGGAACTATTTTTGCTTAATACTTAACCTCCTATGCAACTACGTATTGCTTACAAAAAAATGTCCCAACCTTATTCTCAGTGCTGGACAAGCATGAAAAAGCTCATCAAGTCCATGGCCAAGTCCTAGCTTAGTTGTTTATTATGAAAATTACCATAATAGTTATTAAAAAAATACATATCTAATAACTATGGTTTCCCCTTACCCTAATTTACAGAGTGCAGTTTCCCAGGCAACAGACTAGTCCAGAGAGCCTGTAGACCTCTGAAAATATGAACAGTTTTAAACTGAACTTACGTCATCTGACACAGGCTTGCTTTTCTTAGCCACCTGGCGTGTACTGCTCAATAGTAGTCTCTGTACTTGCTGCGATGCACACTTTATATGTTCAAAACCAGTGTACTAATTAACTTTGATTTTCCAAGGCAGCAGTAAAAATCTTCTGCTTAACAAAAAAGTAAAAAAATGGGTGCACATAGGTTTGAGAGTATCTCTCACTCCCTCCTTCCCCACTGCTTTTCTAAGCACACACAGAGAGGAAGAAACACCCACAACCCCCAGATTTGACACCTCTTTGGAAACTTTTGCACTGAACTGAATAATTTCTTTTGTCCCATAATGTCAAAGCCTACTTACAATAGTACTGAAAGAGAAAAGCGGACAAAATGGATATTTATGTAGTTCAGCATCTTTGTAAGCCTTAGACTTTTTGAATCATCACAGATATTCAGAAGCAGCAAGTTAGGTGCTCTAGGATTGCTATGTTTAATTAGGACCAATAACAACATAAAAAATGAAAAGGTACCAGCTCTGTTAATTGTGCCTTCATTGCTGTAAAGTATACCTGAGGAGAAAGCAATCTATGGCCTACAAACACATTCACAAACATGTCTCTTCTTCCAAGTTGTCCTTTGCGGAGCGCCTGATAAACCAGGTCTACAGTAAAGAGTTTCACTGCTATAGGCCCATTCCTCAGCTAAGCTAGATGTGCATCATAAATAAAAGTAAGAAGCAACGTAAGAGCCAGTTATGTCCTTCTTATTTTGGGATTTAATTATTTTATATATATGTATTTCTCAGGAATGGTGTAAACTATGCTCCTTGAAGCCTGACACATCAAGTTTGGCCGGGGGTGGGGGCGTGTTAGGTTTTCTTTTTACATTGGTCATGTATGTTCCTCACAATCTTGCCAATGGGACAGTGCAAGAATCAGCATGTCAGAGACTCCTCACAGTAGTGAAATTCCCATTTGGTTCCATAGGCTGCTGCCTGTCTCCATGCTCTACACAGATGGAAGACAAGTTCACAAACTGAAGACAATCTACCACGATCTAAGAGTTCAGCTGAACACTTTACATGGATTCCTCTCATAGATCACTCACACATGCAGTCTTTGACATAAAATTTCTCTGTAGAAAGGTGTCATATATAACATGACTGAATGCTCACTTTTAGGTTCTAAGTCATAAGGACAAACTCAATTCTTTTAAATTAGCCGCTATTGCCTCTTTAAAAATAGGGATTTACAATAAAACAGGAACCCAGGAAAAGACAATCTGAAATAGGTCAAATGTTTGGGGATTTTTTCATATTTGTTTGGTTTGCCATCATAAAAATGAGATTTATCTTTACTACTATTATTTTTTTCCTCCAGATTACTGCAAATATAAGCTAAGATATGATACCTGGGGTCATATCTGCATTCACTATCATCATCCCAGTGTAAAACCTTTAAGCCCGGCCTGAAACTATATTAAGATTCCTAGAGCTACAATCAAAGGAGAAACTTCATGCATCTCAACACAAGTCTGTGGGGTTTCACGGTGTCTAACTCATAATGCTATTTATTTTTTATTTAACGATACTGATTATGTTATATGAACTAGAGCAATATCCAGGTAACATTTCTTGGGTTTTCTGGCTACAGAAGTATAACAGAGATCAAAACTTTTCTTTCTTACCAGCATCCCCTCTAAATCAGTAACATTGTGTATACTGAAGGAATTTTGTTTAGAAGGAAGATATCATAGGGACATAGTCACTTTATAGAAGTGGTCGTTGTTCAACTAAGCTGAAAATCCAATGAGAGAGACTTTTTCTGAAAATGCAAAATCTATTTTTTTGTGTAAAGAGAGACTAGAAATAAGAGGCAATAAGGTATTCCCCTCACTCCTTTTATACAAAGTCACTGGTTTTTCCCAGTGTAATAGACACCTAAAACCAAGGGGTGCCAAAGAGTTAAAGGCACAAGAGCAATTAAAGTTTCAAATCAGAAGTGTTAGGACACCAAGATGGAAAGAGTGTGAACTTCTGCTGTGCATCCTGAGTTTTTACTGCTGCAGTTTCAGTTTTCCCACTTCCTCTTTTTTCTCACTTTCAGGTTTCCACTGCTGGGAATTATAGGGGAGTAATATGAAAAAGTTAACATATGATAACACTACACTGTTTCTAATCATAGTACTTGTATATCATGTCCACCTGTGTTTTCCAACAGCCATTTTAATTTTAGGAACATCTATTTGGAATATCTAACAACCCTTCCATCTATTTTAGGAACTGAAATTGTTTTAAATTTGGGTTACAATATGGATTCCGTTTTATTGCCAAGAGGCATTTTACAAAAGAGAAAACAACAAATGACTAAGAATTTGTGGAAGAGCTCTCAAGTCTGATAATGCTCTCTGCTGAATTGCCAAGTAGCCCAAGAGTATAAAGCAATATTGAAATGAAATGGGAGAGAATTCTACCTACAGGAGCAATTGCATATAACTTCTATTTCTCTCTACAAAAGTAGGAACTACTAAGAAATACTCTCCTTGGAGAAAATGGCAGAAAAGATTTGCAAAAAAAGGGTTTTGGGGACTAATACAAGAATGGCGAGAGGTAAAGGCCACTGAGGTTAAAGAGCTAATTAAGCAAAAATGCATTTCAAGAAACAAACAGTTGATAAAGTCAGAAGACCTCAGTGTGGCCATATAATATGATAATCTGGGAACTGCAGGAAGTAGATCAGTGGGAACCATGGAGTAAATCCATGATATGAGCAGCTTGACTGCTAAGTACATAAAAGCTCTCCATAGCCACAAAAGTCAAAATTCAGCAGTTATTTCTCTTTCCTTCTTTCTAGGTGTTGTCATCTCCTGCAAAGGAGTCTTTGTGGATCTCAGCCATCCTCCAAGGAGGACGTTAACATCCTCATTAATTTATGATGGACTCTCTCTTAAGCCCTATTCAGATCAGTGTTGCCTTCTGCAGTGTGTGAGATCACGCTAACATTGGTAATCTCGATACGACGTTAAGCTGTTAATGCACCATTCCTGTTTCAACATGTTCACTTCCTGTGAACCATCGCTAACACAGCAAGCATCATCGTGAGTGCTCAGCACTCTCAAAGCAACTTCATGGGTACCAATGTCCTGAGAATTGGCAGGCGCGGATGCAATCTGATGTTTATACTACATGGCACATGTATGAAACGCTTCTACCATAGTGACAAAGCTAGCAAGCAAACAAGATCCCAGCTGTTAAGCAAACAAACATGAGCTGTCATGCTTATCAAAACCCTCATGTTTCTGCACCTTCTTGGGTGCATGTATTACTGCACCTTCCCCAGGAATCCACAAAATCTACAGCTTCCCTGAAACAGTACTTAATGTCTTTAGATTTTCTCCCCTCTTTCTGTTAAGCAGTTGACCATGCTTCTGCAGGGAAATAATACTTAGGAGCTAGGCAGAGGAAACATAAAAAAACAGTTTCACGATTTCAAGACATACATACAGCTACAATAGCTAATGTGTCAGGGATAACCTTGACCATCTAGGCACGGCAACCTGTCACTTCCCATCCACTCAGCACGGACCACATGGTGTCAGTCTGATTTCAGTAAGTCACACACTTCAGTAGTAGAGTGATGTAAATGATAACAGTCATATCTGATTGTGAAAAATAGAGGTTCTAATCTTCTAATCCATATATACTTGCAGGGAGGAATGGGGGGAAGGGGGGAAGGGGAGGCAGGGAGAGGTAGCATTCCATGTTTCTCTTCATTCATTTCTGTTGATTTCAGAGAGAAATTTTAGTAAATCCTTTGAAAATTCTCTGAAGAGCTGTATGTTAGTAGTCATAATTTCTCTTTAGGCTTCTAATAAAAAAAAAACTAATAGAACTACTGGGGACACAAATTTGTCTCTGAAAAGCATCAAAATCTCAATATTTATTGGGCAAGTAGACAGAAGATTTCTGATCAAAACCTGAATACTCTTCTAATTACCAAGAATTACTTTGCCTGTTTGTAGCCCCACAGCCCTCTGTATTCATGTGAAATATGAACAATCTAGCTCATCTCTCCAGCACAGTCAAACTTCTACTTCATTGCCCAGTATTAAGCAAAACTATTACAACAGGGTAACTGAGGCAGAGTCCAATGTTGAGGCAAGGTGTATAAAGCCCAACTAGGACACAGAACAGTAGAGCACCGAATTCCACTTGGCTCACCCATGCCCTGAGAAGCAGTTTTAGTCAATTAGCTGAGGCCTGAGGAAAGCAATATAACTCCAAGTCAGCCTATGAGACACCCCTCACTATAGCAATGTGGATCTTAATCTCCCAGATCTTTCAAATAAGTGCACTGCTGGGAAATAATCTAGATTCATTTTCTCCATTTTTATGGAGGGAGGGAGGAAAAGTTCAAATTAAATTTCACAGTAAGGTAGAAAAGAAATAATTTTTATACCTTGAATGTTTTGAATAAGAAACTTGCTATCCATTTATAATAATCAGCATCCCTTAACCTAATTCTTGATAAAGAAGTAAAAAATACCAACCTTGCCAAGGCTTTTTAGCTTTCTTCACATAAACAACTACCCTGAAATAAGTGGTAATCTTAATTTTGTATTTCCAGTTCATTTCCTCTCAATTGGTTAAACTGCTTATACTACTACTTCAATACATTTCACTGATGACTGAAAGTGTTCCTTGGAGCCAGTATGTTATCAGATGACTTGAAAAAGACACCTTCACTCTTCCCCACCTTTTCTGACTCCTTTTGCCTCTCCAAACATGCTCACTGCGCCCTTGCTCCCTGGTCTTTCTTTCACTCTTACAAAACATTCACTCTTCTTGGGAATTTGCAAAGTGAAAACAACAAGCTACAGTCTGCTATTAGTCTTGGCTGCCCAGCTCCTAACAACCACTCCTGGCTCTTCCTCGCTCCCACTTTCCCTGCTGCTCGTAAGATCCAGTGAGTCATCACTGGGAAACACAGCCTCTTCCTCTAACACCGGCTGCTCTCGAAATCAACAACAATCTGCAAGCTGGAAATAATATCACCCCTCTTTCATAGGATGGAACAGAGCTTTCTGGCCAACCCCACTTGTTTTTTTCAGCTCTCTTAGGGAATTGACTGTGTAATGACACCCTCACCCTTGAGAATTCCAAACACAATTAAACCTGATTTCCAACTAACAGCAAGCAAAATTTCATTTCTATCAACGTGCAAGTTTTACAGTTGAGGCACAAAATCTCAACTATCTCATCAATTTCTCCTGAATCCATATATTCTCATGGCACTACATAACTTAGAAATATAAGTTATGCTCCTAATGTCTTGGTAGAAATAATTGCCTCTCCACTGACAACTTGTCAAGTTTCAGGATGATGCAATATGAGAAGATAGAGATATAATCTTCCAGATTTATAACAGAAATACTCCTCACAGACCCTTAACTAGTGCAGTGGTACTGAGTGCCACTGCAACAAACACCGATAATAAAAGTTATGTTATCTGAAGTAAAAAATTTCTCCACTCCCCCAATAAATTTAAAAATTATCCATAGCAAAAAAAAAAAAAAGAAGATAGAAAATAACAACTTCTCACTGTGGTCTTCCTACTTACACAGGAATCTTTGGCTTCCTGGATCAGGTTTTTTTGTGGTTTTATTTTTTTGGTTGTCTCCATCTGTGGCCTTCATCAAGGCTTCTCTAGAAACCTTTCATCCTTACAATATCAAGAGGGAAGGATTAAAAAAAAAAGCAACAGAGTGCATGTGTGGTATGTATGCATACATGCATATCTGATAGTTCCTAAAGTGTACTTCTAATTGTATGTGAGCAGAGTATTCACTAGCTTCCCATAAGCCTTGGTAAGGAACTGAAAGAGTATAGAACTGAATATAAGCAACTGATGTTTCCTACATGTATATTCTGTTAATCTCAAAAGGGCCTTGTTTGTTTTCAAGGGATAAAGAACTGGTAAGAAAATACATGGAAAAAAAGACACCTTCAGAAGCATGATGTATCCTTTTTAGAAATTATATACACACAGAAACCTTTGAGATACTTTTCATATACTGCTGCATAACAGGAATAGCAAGAGGTCTGAGAACAAGCTTCCAATGAGTAAAGAAAATCATAGGCAGGGCATTCTCCTCCAGGGTCACAGCTCTGTATTTGGGTGTGATGCTTCAGGAGGTGGCCTGGGAGCAGCACCCACATGAAATTTCCTGGCAGAGCCCAGCAGAAGTGATTGCTGCATCCCACTCAGCCAGACCTATCAGCCTTCCCTGGGTGGAAGGTAGATGTGCAGCCTGATCAGACACCATTATCAAGTGGTACAACAAGTCATTGCTGAGTGCCTCCAAGTGACTACAGTGTGGGTTATTGAGCCTCCAGTGTTACGTGGTACAGAAAATGTTATGCCCAAGAAAATGACTGCTAGATATAATGACACTGAAACAGAGATGTCTTCCAATACACAGCACAGATCAGTCTGTGCAACAGGAGGGAGAAAGGAGGTGCTTTGCACCTCTGAAGGCAAACTTCACACAGTTCAATAAAGCCTTTTACCAGCAGTAGAAGTGATTCATATTCCAAGACTAGCTGGATCAAAAATGCCACAGAAGGTTAATCCCTGTTTCCAGGAGAAGGCCAAGAGATGTGCACAAAGGGATTAGGCAGTAATCACAGCAGATTTCTAAAATAATGTAATGAAACAGACTCAGGTATTGAGGCGTGCGGGAGGCATACCAGGACCACTGCCCAGTTTAAAAAAAATACATGGAACAGGAAGAGACACACGAACAATACAGTGCTTGGCAATTGGGAAAAATGCTGCAAAACTTAAAATCCCAGCTAAGCCTCAGAAGAGAGTGAATCAGGGCTGCCCATTTTTATTGCTAGAAATTATATAATAAGAACTTGGTTTTACTCTAGTTACCAAGGCACGGACTATGTGGCTGATAAAGCAAGTGAAAGACCATTTTTTTCAAGCCTGCCAACTTAAGAGATTGAGCACAGAGGTCCATGGGACAGGGGAGAAGAATTAAAGCGACTGACTAATAAACATGAGTCTGAACATCTTTTCCTGCCTACCCTCAAAGCAGGAGTAAGGCAGAGCTAATAGAGTGTACCAGGAAAACATAATTAAATTCATAACATTTTTCTCATAAAAATACCCTTTCATTAAATATCAAAACCAAAGCTCTCTCTAAAACAAGGTCAATTCTGATGTATTTCACAGCTGAAATAATTACTGGATAAAAAATTAAAATGTCTCAACCAAACTTTTTCATGCTTATTTAATAAATACAAAGACAACATCTTTCATTTGGGAAATGCCTGACGGCCTGTTGCCAGATGACAGGAGAATATTAAGGACAAATATGTATGTCTTGTTCTTTGCTTTTTCCTAAGTGCCTACCCCTGATCTCTGCTAGGAAGAGAGCAAACGTCTGTTCATACAATAGAGTTGGAAGATGCCTCTGGTCTTGCATTCTAAACTGTCACTTGCAGCAAAACCATAAATGCCAGACCTGGCCAACCACAGTATTATGTAAACAAGTCCCCAAAAATTCCAGGGATGAAGAAATATCCTAACAGTGTCCCTGAAGAACATCTCCTAGTACTGTACGATCTTCCTCGCAAGGAAACTTTTCCTAATGTCTAACATGAACCTCCCAGGTTGTTCCTTGCGTCCATCAGACTTTGTTTTACCAGTTACAGCTAGCAAGATTAACTTGCCTTCATCATCTCACTAAATATCTTTATGCTTAGCCAGAACCAAGCTCCTGTTGCTGGAGGGGCGTGAGCAATAAGTATATGCTGTAGGCTGCTTATATGAGAAGTATGGTATACTCGTGTCCTGTGAACTCTCAGCCTGTAGGAAATACATCATTTCAGTATGGCAGCAGGCTAGCACCCCAGTGCAGCTCCAGGTTCAGACACACTTCCAGTCCAGCTGACTTGGATGCACGCATGCGCTCGTAAAACACTTCATGGGGAAATCCTGACAGCCAATAAGCCCTTTGACTTCTCAGTCAGGAGACAGATGTAACCTGGACCCAGCATTGGGAGGCCACACAGTTCTAAGCTTTAGCCCAGCGTATACACAGAGCACAGTGGTAACAAAGAGGGAAATGCAGTCCTCTTACCTTCCCCATAAAAGTGCAGCTGCTAGGGGTTATACTGAACAAAAAAATAAATCTTTGATAACTATATAACTGTACCAGAATAAAAAACCTCTTTCTTTCAAATAACGTGCTTAGTCTTAGGTTTATGTGTAAGCTAAGATAGAGGTTACTCACATGCTTATAATCAAACACAAAGGTTTTCTGGATCAGATCCAAAATTATTATCTCTGCAACTCAAAATTATGATTACCAATTCAGACTTCTCAGTTTCTCTATGCTACTGTGTTTGCTGTTATGCCAAATAGAATTTTTTTTCCTATTAATTTCAGCATATGTTTTAATTTATTCTTTATATTATATTTTACTAATTCCTATCACACTGGCATCTAGGCAGACAGCCAACTTCAAACCCAAACTTTTAGAGAGGAATGAAAAGAACAGTCAGGTAACTGGGTTCTTCACAGCTGGGAAGCTGTTACTGTATGGTATATTTATAGTATATAAAAGATACTTGTGAACAGAACAGATGGTAACGTAAGAATTTACCTGAATTTGGATTTTGTCCTGAATCTCAGTAGGTCCCTGCAAGTTTGACATTTATCAGTTTTCTTCTTTCAATCTCTTTATTGTTTCTTCTAACATCTCACATTCAGGTTTTCTGAAAAGAGGTACATTCATAAACTCTTTAAAAAAAAATCTTTTAAAAGGTTAAGCAATAACTCGAAACTGTTTATGAATCCAACAGGTCAGCATATTTCTTATAGTCAAAGTTATGAGCAGCTGCAGTCTCTCCCACAGATGTGATATATCACTTTATAAACAAATGGCTTCCTAAATATACAAGTGTGACAAATGTATCAGCTCGTCACCCATGTGTTTCATAAAGTATGTGAAAGTAAGCTCTTAAGTTAAAACCCATTCAAGTTTGCAAAGTTCAAGTCTAGCTGGGAAACTTTGGAAAATGAGAGCAGCATTTTAGAACACTTCCCTTATCAACTATGCCCAGGGTATGGCTTACTCTTTTCTTTCTGAGGTGACTAATGGGTTTCAACAGGAACTCAAAGTTTGGGGGTTTGCATCATGCCTTTTATACATATATAGTAAGTACAAGTTCTTTACACCAAATGATGCACTTCACACTTGCAACAACCAAGTCTATCAACTGAATTCAAAGGATATATTTCCAATGTCCAGATGGGAAATAAGACCCTAATTTTCCAGATAATTTACAAGTGATTTTGTGAGCCCATGCAAACCTCATGAAGTTCAACAAGGCCAAGGGCAAGGCCTTGCACCCAGGTCACAGCAATCACAGAATGACATGGGGTTGGAAGGGACCTCTGGAAAGCATCTAGTCCATTCCCCCTGCCAAAGCAGGTCCACCTACAACAGGTTGCACATGAACACGTCCAGGAAGGTTTTGAATGTCTCCAGAAATGGAGACTCCATCACCTCTCACCTCTGTGGGCAACCTCTTCCAGCGTTCTGCCACCTTCAAAGTAAAGAAGTTCCTCCTTATGTTTAGATAAAACTTCATATGTTCAAGTTTGTGCCGAAGTCTGTGTCCTGTCACTGGGCACCACTGACAGACTGGCCCCATCCTTTTGACATCCACCCTTTAAGTATTTATAAGCATTCATCAGATTCACCTTTTCTCCAGACTAAAAAGANGCTTGCCACATTCTTCTTGATGCATCACAGAATGCCATTGGCCTTCTTGGCCACAAGGGCACATTGCTGCCTCATGGTCATCCTGTTGTCCACCAGGACACCCAGGTCTTTTTTCACAGAGCTGTTCTCCAGCAGGTTAGCCTCTAACCTGTGCTGGTTTGAGCAGTTACTCTTCCCCAGGTGCAGCATTCTACACTTACCTTGGTCAAATTTCATCAGGTTCTTTCCTGCCCAACTCTCAGCCTGTCCAGGTCTCACTGTATGGCAGCACAGCCTTCTGGTGTGTCAGCCACCCATCCCAGTTTTGTGCCTGCAGAAGAGAAGGCTCCAGGGGAATCTTATAGCTGCATTCCAGTACCTACAGGAGGCCTACAGGAAAGATGGGAAAGGACTCTTTATAAGGAAATGTAGAGATAGGATGAGGGGTAACAGTTTTAAACTGAAAGAAAGTAGATTTAGATTAGATACCAGGAATAAATTCTTTAGTTTGAGGGTGATGGGACACAGGAACATGTTGCCCAGAGAAGTTGTGGATGCTCCATCCCTGGAGGTGTTCAAGGCTGGATGAGGCTTTGAGTAACCAGCTCTAGCAGGAGGTATCCCCACCCACGGGATGGGTTTGGAAATACATGAACTTTAAGATCACTTCCAACCCAAAATATTCTTTGATTCTATGACAAGGAAGTTGGTACTTAAACCTGAAAATCTGCTTCACAACAATTAAGCTGTGGCCTGGTGAACACCCACTGGAGTGCTCTGTGCTGTAAGGTCTCTTCACTTGG
Source organism: Nycticryphes semicollaris (assembly GCA_013400055.1). NCBI lineage: Eukaryota > Metazoa > Chordata > Aves > Charadriiformes > Rostratulidae > Nycticryphes > Nycticryphes semicollaris. Next base: position 350,800 of record VXBJ01002583.1, on the reverse strand, counting down.
CACAGCATCACTTGGAAATCGCTAGATTGCCATTAACAGCATTTTAAGGGTCACACTGTGGATATTTCAGGTTGATGCAAACAATTAATTATATGTGATGTCTGGCAAAGTGTGCTATATTGAAGAACAAAAAAAAAATTAAAAAGTGTTAAGCTCAAAATAAACTTTAAACAAAAATGATAAAATTCTTTCATAAAAGTCATCTTTGTTACACAAAAAAAAATCTGGTCTAACATCTTTATCTGATTCAGTAGTTAAATTTTATGGCTCAATATCCTAAATGATCTTACTTGGGTTTTTACACAAGCATAAGTACAGATCAGCATATTGGAGATCACATAACATTTGTGTGTTCTGTTTTGTATACAGTCACCATCATTTGTATTAAAAAACTAAAATCAGATCTGACTAAATGTAAGAAAGCATATTATATTTATATCTTGACTCTCAGACACCTACAAATCCAGCAGATTTCCCCTAACAGGAAAGCTTTGAACTCATATAATTCAGCCCTGGCTTTTTTGGATCAACAACAGATTTGTTCAATTCATGCACATCCTAATCAGCTAACCTGCACAAAAAGGTTACTATCTATATATAGATAATTTATACAGTAAAAGTTTTCACTAGGCTTGGGGTTTTTGGTCATAAAATCTAGTTATATATTAGGATTTAAGGAAAAAACTATTAGTATTGTTTTCACGTAACTACTTGAATTTACTTTTCCATAGTGACAAGTCATATTTTTCTTGTACAAGGAGGATAGATTGTATGTCACAAACAGTACGTTCTCCTTGAGACTTCGCCTCCTCCTAAAAGCTCTACAAGGAGCCTACTACACATCTTTGTGTTCATAGTCTCCCAAAGTACCAGATTTTCTTTCCAGTTAAATGTCTATCCTACCAGGCTTGACTATACTATATTGTTGTGAAAATATAAAGATAATTGCAAGAATGTTCATTCCTAACAAGTTCAATACATTAGAAGTATTAGAAGTTCAAATACATTAAACAATGTAGGTACAAACACAGGCAGAAGTGCAGCCCCTTTCTTAATGTTTTCAGTTACAGAACATTCTAGAAATACCTTGTTTGCTCTAATTATTTCAACTTTTCTGCTAAGGTAGCTAGTATATGTTATCAGTGAAATTTGGTTTAAATATATAGCAGTTGAAGTACAGTCTTTAATTATGAAACATCTCCTACATGGGAGGAAGAGAGAGAATGTAAAGCAACCATAAAGACTTCAGTCACTAATTTTTAGTCATTTCCCAAAAAGTAAGCTTTTTATTTTTGCAATGAAGTTGGAATGTGAATGGAGTTGAGATCTGGAGCTGAATTCTCCCTTATGTTTAGGTTTATTTAAATTCTAAATTAATTTCAGATATTTTCCTTATGACATAAAGATTAACCTTCTAAATCCTGATGTTTTCAGAATTAATCAATTCCATTTTACTAAACAGGAAATTGCTGTCTGGAAAACCTGTGAAACCTTCTCAACCATTCTCCCCTTTCTGGCTCACTTATTGAGGGGGATTTAGTTTTGTTTGAGTTTTTTAAACATCCATGAAAAAAAAATATTATTCTTAGCACTGGTAAAATGAACAAAAAAACGCACATCCATGAAAAAAAACACCACACACCTCAAGGAAAAGAAGACACATAAAAAAAAAAAAAAAAAAACCACAAAAAAACAACCCAAGCCCAAAACAAAAGCAAACAAGAACAAACTCTGCCTCTCACATATCCACTGAAATCACTGTGGGCCAAATTCAAAGGACTGAAGGACTTAAAAGGTAAGTGCTTCAGGGCTTTTCTTTTCAGTGTCTGATGGTGAAGGAAAGGTAGCAGGTAACAATATGGGCTGTGCAATCCCATGCAGAGCAGTAGGAGAGCAGATGCCTCATACAGGGCTCACAGCAACCAGGCTGCTGAGCAGGAAGATACCAAAAATCTGCCACTAATCATCAGGAAACAAAGGGGCAAGCTGATCTGCCCTTGAGCTGATCTGCCCAGGACCACAACAAATGCAAACAGCTTCTCTTCTGAAGCGTAAAAGCTGAGTCTTGCCTGGAAAGACCTGAGTCCTATTGCCTGCATCCCCTTTTACCCAGCTAGCACCCTGCAATCCAGCCTTGCCATGGTCCAGTCCAGTCTGGGCTGAGGAGGGACACAGACGTGTTGTGGCACCAGCCTTGTTTGCATACCATCAACACCGTGTGCAAAGAAGCCTCTTGGGGCTTCAATCCTCTGAAGCTCAGATGTAACCTGTAGCGCTAATTGCAACCTCTGCCCAGAACAGGGATCCTCTGGGCTACATAACTACTGAATACCTGGACAACACCCACAGCTCAACCAGAAGAGCTCAGTGAAGTCTTGGGATCGCAGAACAGTGGGCAACTAGGGCCTAAATTCAAATTCAGAGTACTGAAAACCCCTTTTTAATTACTCCCTCATCTCCAAATTCAGTCCCAAAAGTCCCTTCTCAGATCTTTCCTGGCACTGGTCCCAAGGGCCAGAGTCTAATTGCCTTTACTCACCTTAACAATATTTTTCACAAGGGGAGCTCACTAATATTTAGACTATCTGCAGTGGAAAGCATTGCTCAAAGTGAGCAATGGTGGCAGAATCTATTCCAAGGGAAGTAAAAGAAGAAAAAAAAAAAAAGAAGAGCAATTGCAAACACTGTAGTAAACTTAACATGGGCATTTTTTAGCATTAGAAAATTCTGGACGTTTCCAAATAAACTCATAATTCAGAAGCATTTGAGAGACAGCAATACATCACTAATAGATTTTTAGTAGGTTATATCCTTGAAAGAAAGTAGATGGTATAGCAGACAAAATAAAGTTGTTGGTGGCCTAATACATTGCAAGTGGTTTGTCACCTGCAGCACTGCATTCTTTAAAGATATCTAACACACACACACAAAAATCTCTCAAGTGAATTTATTGACTAAAACCAGTTCCACAGAACCAATTAGTATCTTACACAGGCTGCCCTGCAAGGCTTATGAGGCCATCCATCACTTGTCCATTTAACTATTTAGCATTTGTTCCAGCAATTTGTCACACTGTCAGAACAGCACCATTTCAGAATAGGAGTTTTTGGTTGAAAGAAATCTAGCTCAGATAGCGCAGAGATTTCTTTTTTAATAAGACTTACACAAGATTTATGTTTCTATTATTTTTAACCTTAAGCATCTTGTCTGGAAGGTGAGGTTAATTCTTTGTATTTCAAAGGTTCCACATTTAAATCAATTGTTTTATATGGGAATGTAAAAGAATCACGCAAAATGGAATTACTTCAAATTTCAACAATTCACAGTTCTGACATCACCTTTTCTTATAGCTGCAGTGCTTACTTTTTATCCTTTTTCCCATCTAGCCATTTGCTTTTATATTCATTTCTGGTGACTTTTTTAATTTCACAGCACCAAATGAATCACAGAAAAATTACCTTTCCAGTGAATGAAAGGGGAAGTATCAACATAACATTAGCATGTCTATCCCTAAACTGTTCTAGATTTTTCAAGTTCTATACATCTAAGGGGAAAGAAAAAGGATTGCTTGAGTTCCAATTAAGCAACTCCAGATACTTATAAATAAAAATTAACATGAATGTATGAAAAATAAAATGCAAAAGAAATCTTTCAAGCTTGGCTATCTCCAACAGAGTATTTGATATCTAAACATAGGTAATAGAAACCATTTCAAAAGGCTGGCATTCACTTTAAAGCACATCCAGAGCATTTTGCCTGAACAACATGTTAGACTAACACAATTTCTACCTTAAATGAGAACATTTACAATGAGTATGTCACAGAACCAGTTAACACCTTGTCAGAGAACTCTTGCAGTCCTATCTCATGCAGTTGTATGTCCACGCACCTGTTATTCTGCCACTTAACAGATTCCATCAAAATGAATAGGTATTTTTCAATAACTTCTAGATTTGTTTATTGTTTCAGAAGCAGGACTCAGTTTTCAATGGCGAAAGCACACAGACCAAAGGTCTGCTTTCCTGATACGCTATAGTTTCCTGATTTAGATTTCTCATAAAGCGGCTGCAGCAAAGAAGCCTGGGAATCAAATGCCATCTCTGCATCTGAATGCTGGTAAGCAGCTCCCATGGCATTTCTCCCTGACTGTCACTAAGCTCACTCCCAGAGATAAAACAGCAAATGTGAACTCCTGCGGGAGACAGCATTGAGTAAAAACCTTTCTTGAAGCCCTGAGAATGCTACAGCTCAGTCAATCATCAGGCCTTCAGTCAGTATGCCCATCTCACCTGTATACAGTGTATGAGTGTTAGGTAGGGATAACCAAATGTTTAATATACAGAGAGCAAAGCGAGTATGTGTAAAAGGCTTAGCAAATTCCACTACATAACACAGATTGTCAACTGCTCAAAACCCCTCCAAGAATCCCACCTCTGCTTTGCTGAGTAATTTTAGTGTTAAATACCTGACAGCTTTGAAATATATATTTTAGTCTTTTCTACCCATTTGTTTCTATAATTAATAACTTCATGCAATTATATTGGTATCTGATAAATACGACTGTTTTATTAATCTGTCTATAGAGGATGCACCTGCCTTAGATCTAGGTTACTCTGCTTACACAAAAAATGTTATTAATGGTTACAGTCAGAATGCCATAGCAATTCTTTCAATGCTGTAGAAACAAATGGGAAGAAGGAAAGAGACTGAAGGATGGACCAATGGTTAACAAGAGCCCAGGGTAAACGCCAGGCAGATACAGCCAAGGGCCCAGTTAGAAGAGAAGTTCCACGTCAGGATACTAAGCCCAGCAATCAAAAACATACACCTGCAGTCTTGGGTTTTATAACAACTATTTACTTATCTTTGGAGAGGGTTTGCTTGTTTGCTTATTTTGAACATATATCCAACATTAAAAAACATAAAATAAACACGAAAAATCATTCCAGCCACAGATACCAACATGGAAAAAAAAAACCAACCCTGAAAACAAAACTTTGCTGGTGTCACACACAAGCCTGTGGGAAGAATTGCCCACAAACAGCAATCTGTCAGTTTGTCTAACTTCTGTCTTCAGGGAGAATTTGGAAACCTATCAGTAACAGGACTGCCAAAGACAGCCAGCAGCAAATATCATGGGATCTCTTGGACCTAGAGACAGAGGAAAATCCTTCTGCCAGAAACCTATAGAAGTTAAAAATGCACTAGGAGACAGAATATTATAATATTTGCATTCTCCACTCTCCTCCACCCCTCAAAAA
>VXBJ01002583.1:315849-345496 GCA_013400055.1 Nycticryphes semicollaris | reverse complement strand
AAAAAAAAAAAAGCCACAAAAATCCTCTGCAGTTTTTGATTTGCTTCTCATTCCCTTTTGTAAAGGAAGTTCCAGGTCAGCTCCCAGAAGTTGCAGAAAAGCTTTTTCAGGTTTAATAGTCCAGAGTTAATTGACATTCATTTGGCAGGTTTGGTACAGAAGGCAGGACAGAATTAATTTCTTGCTTAACCAAGGCTGAAATTCACATTTAAAGTATAAAAAGCTATAGCTGCTACTGAAGTCTCGTTCAGAGTGAGATGATCACAGCAAGAACTTGTCCTGAATGTAAAAAGCATCTGGGAACACATAGCTTCTCAAACAGAAAGATGGAAGTTGAAAGAGAAAAATAAGAAATAACCCAAATACATCATGAAGGGCCAAACCCAGCTCTGCCTGCCTGTGTGTAGCTGCTCTAAACCCTGGCTTCTCCATCAGCCAGCACTCTGGGTAGTGTAGTGCACGGCTGATTGGAATCACATAATCAGGTCAAAAAGGTTTCACAATGGCCCTAAATGTGGTTGCTATCAGATAGGGGTCTCATAGCTATGAGGATCAATTACTATTTAAGTATCATTCAGTGAGATATGGTAATAATTCTATCAGGACGGGGAGAGAAAGTCTGAGGAAGCAGAGGCGGGATTTCAAAATGACTACACTGGCACTTTTCATGATAAACCTTTCTGGATAAAGAAAAAGCTGGAAATACAATAAGACAGCATCTGTAAATAACTGTATTAAGTATTAAACTTTCCTGAGCTGGAGAAGGACTCTTTGTCAGGAAGTGTAGTGACAGAACAAGGGGTAACAGCTTTAAATTGGAAGAAGGGACATATAGATGAGATATTAGGAAGAAATTCTTTACTGTGAGGGTGGTGAGATGCTGGAACAGGTTGCCCAGGGAAGTTGTGAATGCCCCATCCCTGGAAGCGTTTAAGGCCAGGCTGGATGGAGCTTTGAACAATCTGGTCTAGTGGGAGGTTTCCCTGTCCATGGCAGGGGGGTTGGGACTCGGTGATCTTTCAGGTCCCTTCCCTCTCTAACCCTACTATGATTCTAACTAAAAAAAGTTTACATAAAAAAAGGCAAAACAAAAATATCGGACGCAAAAATGCCTTGTTCTTGGAGGCCCTACTTCAATGAAAATATTCTTCCACACTTTCTTTCTACTGCGCCACCTGCCTGTTGTCATCTGGTTTTCCTCGTCCCCCTAGATTTGTAAGGTCACTAAGAGGAAGAGGACACTGTTTTCATTGTGTGTATCATATCAGAATTTATAAAGAAAGGAAGAAAAAAAAAGACAAGTGTCCAAAGCAGATGCATTGATTAGGCACTTCCACCCTAAAAATACATTCTTAAAAATCATCAGTTTTTGTCTAAACTTAAGGATTCACGGTACAGACATTCTGTATTATCTAATCCTTGTTGGGATTGGGTATTTTGGCATTGCTTCACCTGTCTCTCCAAGAGGCCCCGCTTAACAACATTCTTGTATAAAGTTAGGCATATATAAATTGCTATTTTGTGAATTCGGGCAATAATTAGTATTTTCATTCCTATCAGGTATAGAAAAACAAGTAAAAAATTTAATTCTGAAGCCAACAGTGGCATATTTACTTACAAATATCTTTCATGTAAGCAGGTCCTCAAGCTTAGGCTCAGATGAATGTCTAAAAAAGACCAACGTGCAAGGGTGATGCTGCTTCTCGTGTGCATCAAGAATAAATTTAAAAATGTTCTGCTACACTATGCAGACGGGGACAGATGCTCTGATAAAGGGAAAGCCAGAGGCCATGTTATCATTCCTCTGTTTTCTTCCTCTACTCTTTCTCTCACACTTGCTGCCTACTCCCAAAATACCTATGAGCTCATTGAATTCTTGAGATAAGATGGAAGGCAAAATTCTGAGTGTAACTGTAAAAGCCACAAAACTGTTATTTTGGGAAGCATCAGAAGCAGCTAACTGGAGTTCACACTATTTCCAAAGGCTTGTTAAAGCTGTACAAACCTGCTTAGTTTGGAAGCAGATAAACTATAAGAAAATATGGCTATAATAGTCATGTTCACCCAAGAAGAAAAATATATTACTAAATGCATTCTTGGACTAGTTTATTTGCATCCGTACTTAGAACTGTATTAGTACAAGTATTTCTACATAGCGATACAAAAAAAATATATATATATTTACAGACAAAGACTTTGTACTGGCATCACTTCAGAATTAATCAAGCCTCTACATACATATCTGCCACCCCACTGGTAGGAAAAAGATTGTCCTATACTGAAAAGACACTGGATGTCAGCAAAGATCTCAAAGTTGCGAAGTCCAGTGTTACCATTTCTCAGCACACTCTTCTCTTTTTCTCAGGGCCACAGTGGCACTGTTACTACCAGACTGATTTTTGGATTCCACCTGCTACTAAATCTTCTAAGCTTTAACGCTTGCTTTTACAAGCAGGCAGTTTGCAAAATGATGGTAGAATACATAATATATTCTAATATGAATAAAAGTGTCCAACACGTATCCAGTAAATGCAGTCGGATTAGAAACCATCAGAAAAGTTCCAAACATATATAAACAGAAGTCATGCAATTGTGAACTCAAAGGTTGCCTTTCAATCTGAATTACAGTTCCAATGAAATACATGGCATTATTCTAAAATTATCACAGTTTATCAAGTAAGCGGATGGTTCCTCAACAGAACATGGGATGAGAAATTTACTGAAGATGTGTATTGGTCTCAAAGAAAAACCTGGGGGAGGTAAAAAAGGCTACAAAATGTTTTTTTTCTTTTAAAGAAGTTTTTACTTTTACAGTTATTCTGGCAGACAAAAGTGGATGAAGTTGTGATAGGGATGTGATGGGGAAGCTATATCTTTTATTATACCAGAAAAATTATTCTTCCTTATTCTGTTTTTCCCTAGAAAATTTGAGAGGTAGTCAAATTATAATATCAAGCATAACATGAGGCTAGTTGGAATTTCATAATTGTTTTGAAATTGTTGAAAGTGTCTGGACTTTTATTCAACAGTTCTTTAACTGAAAGTCAAAGAAAAAGTCTTTTTTTTTTTTTTAAGAAAAAATGGAAAAAGATTAATCATCCTTGTTTCTCATTTAAAGTCTGGGGATGTAGCCAATCTTTTCTCTGTGTTCTCAAAGGGAGATATTTCACGTTAAAAAGAAATAACAAAATTGCTCTCATCTTCTTTATAGGTTGTCATGGAAGAAAAGTCATCACAAGAAAAAAATTTAATGTTTCACATTTCTTTGGGTCACTTTTCAGCAATAACAGTAATGCTAAAATTTTTCTGGAGCTAATACAGAGTCTGACCTCTTGGTGGTTTATCCATGAAAAAAATGCTTCCTGTAATGCTACTTGGGGAGAAGAAGAAATGGAAAAGAAATTGTATAGCAAATGAGGAAAAAATCCCCTATTTTACTACTCCTGAATTTTCTGATTTCCTTTGCAACCTAACATCTATAATTAAACTAACTCCAAGTTTGTAAGCCTAGTAAATTCAGGAACTCGCTTGTAAATGGACATATCAAGGCTCTAACCATCTCCTGTTCCATACCTCTGGATTTAATAATTTCTTTTAATACCCTGTATAGCTAGAAGCATTTTTCCCAATATGACTGATTTAGTACTAGCCCTAGAACCCCCCTTCAAGCTCCACTTAAAGCTATGATTAGTTGATGCTGGTAGCAATACAAGTTGTCTTCATGAATTCTTGAAATAAAACACTTTATGAGTCTCTGAAGTAAGCGGCTAACATTTATAAGGGAATTTGCCCAGTTAAGGGTTACTGGATTTGGAAAAGGAAAAGCAAAACAACAAAAAAATAATAATAAAACCACAACAAAAAAGAGGATCACCTTAAAGAAATGTGGATCAGGCGTGGATGTACTGCTCATTACAAATTATATAATGGTTTGTGTTGGGAGAGACATTGAAGATCATCTAGTTCCAAAACCCCCTGCCAGGGACACCTTCTGTTAGACCAGGTTACTCAAAGCCCCATCCAGCCTGGCCTTGAACACTTCCAAGGATGTGGCATCCATAACTTCTCTGAGCAGCCTGTTCCAGTGTCTCACCACGCTCACAGTAAAGAATTTCTTCCTAATATCTCATCTAAATGTCCACATCTTTCAGTTTAAAACCATTACCCCTCATCACTACATTCCCGGTAAAGAGTCCTTCCACCTCTTTCTTGTAGCCCCCCCTTCAGCTATGCCTGACACACTTCATTCTTTTGTAGACATGCTGTAGGAACACATTTGCGGTTTGAAAGCAAAATAATCTCAAAGAATTACTTCCTTATAAATTATATGTGTATTATGTTTTGATGGATTTATTAAATCTGTGAATGGATTATAAGTATTTCAGAACAGTACTGTCTTCTTGACGTATATTTGTACAGTGCTTAGTTCAAAGGAGTGCTGATCAATTACTTGGATGACACTAATGCACAAATATTTGTATTATTTCTGTTTCCTTGAATGCATAAGAAACTCTGATAAAAAGGATGATAGAATGATTCAGTTAGTAGATGAGTAGAGGCCTTTTTTTTTTAAGTAAGAACAGTTAGATGGTTGTGATGAAGAGAAGTGGTAAAAATATCCTCGGGAAACCTAACTGAATAAAGTGTTGCCTACAGCCTAAGATATTTTTTTACCCATGGCAAGACCTTCTGTCTTAAATTTAGTTTTCACTAATTACATTCACGTGAACTGTAGACATATGCTGCAAAGTACACCACCAAATAATTCTATTTAATAGGCTCTGTACCCAGCTCTAGAAGGAGTTTTGTAGACTCCTCGACAGGAATGAGACAATAATCCAATAGCTTCATCTCTTTGAACTACGGGATTTGGGGAAAAGCCCATATTAGACCTTAAAAATAAAGTACCAAGACTGCAAGTTAAAAAGACATTTACTGACAGTACTGATCTGCAGGCAATGCCTTTTCCCAAAATACTGTAAATTAGCAGTACCTTTGTGCATCTCCCTGGCAGGTCCTGCTTGGGAAAGATTCTCAAAATAATGAGTTTTGGTCTTATGTCACAAATCTGCTTATTCTTTTATGTCTTGCAGCTGCACTTGGAAACCAGAGCTTTCAACAAGGAAGAAGTAGCCGTGAGGAGGAATAGGAAACTAAGCACCAGCCCCACATGCACTTACAGCTCATTCACAGAGAATCAAACACCTGGCCAAAGCAGCTTCATTTGTCATCCCAGCCTGCTGCTTCTGCCAGTTCATGATGACATGCTAGGCTACTTCATTAGCCCACTTTGCATACTGTAACCAGGAAGAGCTACCTGTCATAGGCCAGTTGTACTAGCCACCCTCTCAAATACCTCAGCTATACTCTGTTTGGAGAGCCAGACAGCACACACACATGGTGGGGAGGGATAGTGATAACTGGACTGACCTCCTCCAGCTTTGGGCAGATGACAGAGAGCAGCAGCAGCAGTAGAATGGAATTTCCTTTCCACCTATCCCTGTGGCATTTCTGTTTCCCTGAAAGACTGCATAGCCTGTAAACAAAGGATCCAGCATGGAAATCTCACTTTGGTATCTAGGGATACAGGAAAACTAGCCACAGGGCACAAGATCAACCTCAGCTGATCAGGATAGCCATGATCTCTCTTACCCTCATAAAGCTTCCCTGGTTTTGCCAACATTTTCTTCTCCCTGTAACATATCAGAGAAATCCCTAAGAGAAGGGGAGCTGTCAGCACCCATGTGGAAACTTGCAGCTGATGTTCTCTCTCTTCTGACATGCATGAAACCATGCCCCACCAAGAAACTTCAGAGATTTAATCCTGGGTAGTGCAGGAAGCTGCTGCACAAGTGAACTAATAGCCATTTCATCTCTGCAGAAAACAGAAGTACCATACCAATATTATTCCAGTTTCAAAAGTTTCTTCATACACACTGAAACACCTTTCTCCATGCAATATTTAAAACACACTCTATTCTTCATTAAATGCCTGCTGAGAGGCCTAAACTCTTTGGTCAGGTAAAGAGCGGCCCTAACTGTTTATCTGCTTCTCCTCCCACTTCACTCTTCTTTAGCCTTCTCTCTTACTTTCTTTTTCTGTCTTTACTTAATTCTTTGCTAAAATTTATATCTTTCCTCACAAAAACAAAAGATTAAATTCAAAGATAGCTTGTTGCAGCCCTTTCTTATAACAATGTGTGACTACGAGCGTGAAATGTCATTTCTACAAATGTTAACATGAACTAAACCTTCACTTTCGGTATGTACTTATGTGAGTACATTTAGACCACTCAAAATGCAGTTAGTAAATCTGGCAGATCTTTTTTTTTTTTTTTGCACTACCATAGGTGCCTTTAAAAAACTTGAAGAAATCTGAGAAGAATACATGAGATTATACAAGATATTAAAAATCAATTATAAACCTAAGAAGAACATGGCAAGGGAAGAAAAGGGAGTACAAAAGGCTCCCTTTACAAAGCACAAACACTAGTTATGAGACATTTACACCACATAGTTCTGAGGATTCTTTTAAAATGGAATAACATTTCTATAAAATAAAGACTATTTACTACCATGGTGAATGCAGAATTGAAGTGATTCTCAATTAACATGATTAACTGAGTAAATCCTGGGCTACTGTATTTCTCCACCCAAACCAAATGTAGGATTCCCTTCAAATATGTCACTAAGCAAATAGCTTACAGTTAATTACTGTAATAATTACTGTTAATTAATCATTATTGTTGTGATTTTCAGTGATTCCATGAAGTTGCTTACGTTAACTGAGTTAAGACTCCAGTCCTCAAAAAAACTGAGAAGTCAAGTAATACTTTATTATTCTGTAAACAATTATACATATCAGGAACTTCATTAATGTTAGCAGCAGCACTGACATAAGAAGAGCTTTCAATTTGATGTTACTAGAACATAGGTTTTTAGAGGACACAGACCTCAAAAAGCTGTTGCCTAATAGCACTCGCTAGCCACATTAATATTTTATCTTTTCAAGTTTCCCTGGCATAGAACCATGAACATTACACTGGCTATCTTGGTCTTATTCCTCTCCCCGTGACTTGGCATGCTCCACACTATTTGAAGTAACAGTGTTTTTCCAGAAAGCCTATTTCAGCTAGCAAAAGTTCCTCCTTCTCTTAAAAGCAATGCTCCAAAGAATGATACCCACAGAACGTCGCTTTTCCCTTTGGCCACGTAAAGGGTGCAATCCATCTCTGTCCGCCAAAAATCTAAAAAGCAAATCTGCTTTCCTATGCAGGCCTCAGAGTTTAGGAACAAGCTGGCTGATAAAACGCACATGTTTGGCTGCCAGCTTCCACTTCAAGATCCCAGAAGTCTGAACATGCCTGGCCCTATTCTGTTTTTCCCAAGATTTGTGAAGTACAGACAGAAAACAAAGCCTCTTAAAACAGAGCAAACAAACAAAAAGTACTAATATCTTCCTATGCCGTTTAAGGCAGCTTTCCCTAACATCATCTAATCCAAACTTCTTTGACGTACCTCCTCCTTGTCAGCATCCTCTTCTTGCTATTAATTTACTTTGAACACATTTGAGAATCTATGCCAAGCACACATACCAATCCACGCATGAAAGTTTTAAAAGAGCTTTCCATTGATTTTTAGCCATTCCTCCTTATTACAGAAGTCATCACACACAGCCAGGAGCCAAAGAAGTAGCAGAGGGTAGATTCACATTGAAAACTACACAAGACATCAAGTTTTTTATTAAGCAGCAGTTTAGCATCTTGGAGAAAGCAGATATTCCTCATTATGTAATTCCAACTTATTCCTACCCATATAGTCAAAAGAAGGCTCGTGGCCAGCAGGGAGATCCAGATATAAGCACAAACAAAAAAAAAATATACTTTGGCTGTGGGCCAAAAGAAATAGTTACTGTCTTAATTGATAATTTCTTCTAGGAAGCAGGTCTCCAAGGAAAAAGAAGCCATGAAAATAAGAGCCTGATGTTCACTTACATGACCTTCTTTGCCCTTTATTTCTGACACAGTTCTATAGTAATTTTAAAATTAAGTTAATTTAATAATTACAAGTGTCTGCTTACACCATTGCACCAGGACTTCATTTCCCTTTGGCGGCTGCCCTACCCATATTACTTCTTGAGATGGGTTTCAACCAGTAACTTCAGGTTCAGTGCTAACATGCCTGGGAAGCCTAAGTTTGGACCTGAGGTACAGTGGACAGTTGTCTAACAAAATGAGTTTTCAATCAGAAAATACTGAACAAAACCAATTTCTGAAACACATTTTTTTTAAGAAACTTTTAAGTCTTTATGGAATACTTGCTTGTTTTCCTAAAAGATCATACACTAAAACCTGAATTTCCAGTCTTCTGGGGTCTGTGACCTGCTCCTACATTGTAAAGGCAAGTTACCACAGCTACCTTTGTCCATATTCCCCATCAGTGCTGCTAGCTACTTGGACCTCAGGGTCCAAGACTCAGATTCCTCAAGATTTGCAAAGGAAAAATATAAATACCTTCAAAGATAATACCATTAATTCTCATCTTCAAACCTGTTATTTTTGTCTTCTCAAAACAAAATGTTTTTCCCCCAACCAAAATCTTTAATTTTTTAGCAGCTTTAGTCTCAACTCTTCTTGACTAGTACCTCAGAGCAATAGTTTTCAAGATCTAGTCTGCAAAGCACTCAAGGGTTGCATATGTCTGTAAGGGCAACTTGGAAAGAAAACATTAAAAATTGAAGCTGATTGTCAGTGGGGCTTTAGCTCACTATTCAGAGAACTGCATCTTCAGTGGAAAAAGTTGAGGGGTTCACAGATCAAAAAGGGTTGAGAACTACAGGTACTTTTACAGACCCAGATCTAAATATGTCTTTCTAGCTGCAAATGCAATGAGCTTCTTCTTGTTTTCTCTTGTTGAGCTATACAAACAGCTGCCTTACAGCAAAGGAATGACTGCAGTTAGTGTATGTTAGTATACAACTAACGCTGCCTATAATGACTCAGGCCAGGGAGTGCTGTCATTTGGACTACTTGTCTTGACAGGGTAACCCAATCTGTCAGCTTGCCTTTGTTTTTGCATTTCCTTGCTGCTTTTATATAGAAAGAGAAATAACGTAAGAGAAGCTGGAATCCACTATTTGCTCCCTTTCAGGACAAATTCTTGATGCCACAAGTATGGGCTCGGCAGACCAGTCTCTCTAATTGCTATGCTAATTAATACATCAAGAGAGGAAGCTCACCTCACTGACACTCACACAAGCCCCACAATAAACCTCTGGCTCTGTCTGTTCTAGGAAACAAAATACTAACAGCCCAGATATACATGATTTCTCTCTAGATATCTTGATCCCAAGCAGGTATTTCTGTGTATTAAAGCATGCACAGAGGTAGGGGAAAAAAGCGTATTGAGGAAAAAAATTCTATTGCACCGTTAAAATGAAAACTACCTTCCTCTCATTAACAATCCTCATTAAGGCACATTCTGCCTATTTCACTGCTGTGTTTATCTCCTTCCCCTGATGGCAGGGATGCTGAATCATGATGAGCCAATTAAGGCTTAAGCCCAGTCTCAGGCTGTCCTCTTGATTTAGGTAACAGGATCCTAGTACTTGGTCCCATATTTCAGACATAAATGGCAAAAGTCAGGTAACTTTTAGGGACCAGTGTGTAGCTACAAGGATTGCCGTGTCAGGTATGGACTTTAATAAACACATTACAGATAAGAACGGAAACTTTTCCCGCCAATAAAAAAAGGAAGATTTTTGAACAGAAAATTGAACATTTTGGAATAATTTATAGAAAACACAAGAAACTTACAAAGAATCAGAATGTAAAAATTGCATATTATATTTGAAATAAGTATTACAGAAGTTTATAGAAAACAATTCATAGATTCCCCCAATAACACTGTTGTTCTCTCTAATAGCATTTTTCTTCTGATGATGCAGGATTGTGTAGCTCAAAGTCCACAGAGAAAACATTCTGTTGGAATGATGTTTTGCATCGCTATATTCAATAATAAAACCTTAAACTGCCATAAATATTGAAGTGAGTTTTCAGCATATAGGGAAGTGAGCCTGCATCAAGAACTGTAAGGCATTTCTCCAATATGAAGACATAACAGTTTTACAAGATGTTTCCCTTCCCCCCTACAACACAGCCCCGCACACACTTACCTGGAAATAGTGAAGTATGTTGGGTTTTATTACATTTTTAAGGTTGCTTTTAGTGCTAATTCTATACATATAAAAATCTGTTTTCCCAAGCATTTTGCAATGCTTCCCCTGCTCTCCCTTTTAATACCCCAAGGAAACAATAACAACAGCCAGTAGAGAATGGTGCTATGTAGATCAAGCCATGCAGCGATCTGGCACCATCACCTCCCTGGGTCATCACCTTTCTTCTAGTGACTGGCATATCTGATCCAACACAGCTCTGCTCATCTCCTCAATAGCCACTTCCCTCCCTCAGACCTCCCAAAGGCAAACCCCAAGACTCTGTGCTTTGTCCAACACTTGAGATATTCAGGAGTGGCTAAGCATTTTCATGAGGAGAGGACAGAGAGGTGAGCAAAAATGTCAGTCATCACTAGAAATATTGCAGTCCCAGCTGCGCTGGTGATGAAGGAAGAATATCATTTATGCAACTTCTGCATAAACACTTTTATTTTCAGCTTGCAGTTTTCTGGGGGAATAAAAGAAATGCAGAAAGGTTTGGATATCTCTAACCAATACATTCACGAAGTTTAGTCATTGCTCCAGTGACCCAATTTTCCGGTATTTAACAGACTGGGGTGAGAGGTTGGGGTGGGGGGGACTAACTAAAACTAAAACAAAAAAACCCACCACACCAAAAACCCAAACACCAAACATGATTTCCCAAACCTGACACAAAATACAAAGAAGAAACACATTAAATGTATTATCAAGTAAACATACTTCACACTCTGTATATTAGCATTTCATCTTTACATTTTTAAGAAAAACTGCAAGAATTTTTTTTTACATGATAAATCTTTTTTCTTCTGAATCCAAGGTATACATTATCCACTGTATTCCCTGGTAACCAGACCAGACAAAAGAGTGATCCCATGACCACCAGGAGCAATGTCAGGGCTTTTCCGAGGGCAATATTTCAATAAAAAGGAAAGCAGAGGAGAGATGCAGAGAAGAGATCTCCTTCCGCATCCTGTCCTTTTGCATACCAGTAGGCACATGAGACAAAAAATCTACATAATTTCTCTCCCTTATCTGTGACTATGCAGTTGTTCTGCCAGAAGGTTGATAGGAAACAATTTGCTGCTTAAAACCCCTGTTAGGCCTTTCAAGTGTTAATATTATCAATTAGAAAAGACCAGAAATATCTCTCTGCACACATGAGAAAATTTAATTCTTCCATGGTACAGCAACCAGCTCTGTGAGCACCAATCTGCAGCAACAATGACCCTTGTTCTGCCACACCATTGTATTCATCATCTGCTAGAAGCGTGGTGTGTTTTATGAAATGGTTTGAAGCCCTGGGCTAACTCTGACCATGCTATGAAATACCTTTATTTTTTAATCAATATTATCAAAATTAGGAAGTAACAACTCAGGAAAGACAAGAAAACACATTGTTACCTTTGTTGCATATGTTTCTCCATGTTGCTTGTCTATGTTATTTTGAGCATTATCTATTTATGGAAGTTGTATGATATATAGAAGACAGCAGGTAGAGTGATTGACTGAAAGAGTCAGATGTTAAATTGCCATATAGCTGTGGAAAGGATAAAAATATTTCTCTACTTCAATTCATTCCATAGGAAAAAATCCTCTCAGGTCTTGCATCCTGTATCATTTTTATACTTAAAGGTTTCAAAATGAAAAGAAGGTATAAAGGGTAGTGTTTAAAAATAAAAATACACATTTTCACAGCTTCATTTTCTTTTTCTTTTTTTTAAGAGTATAATATCACAGGAGAAAAAGCCTGCTTGCTCTCAGTTAGGTTTACTAAATCAGTCATGAATGCTGCTGATCTAAAATGCATCAGCTGTCACCTGCTCAGTCTCAGTTTGACAGTTCAATACCTCCTCATCTTCTGAGAATGGCAGTGCTGAGACCTGAGTAAACTGCGTCTGTATGCAAACTGTCACAGAGTTCTTGGCATATCATTAGGCCTGACCTCCATGGCTGCAGTGACAACAGGGAACATTACAGCCAATTGCCATCAGAGTTAAAATTAAGGTACAGGTCTCCAAATTCAGCAATAGGTAGGGTAAGGCCCAAAAAGCAGTGGCCAGTTGATGAACTACATAATTACAGTGAGATAATCTTACTCATATGGAGAATCAAATGTATGTCAAAAATTCAAGGCACATGTCTCTACACATCTATAGGTATATTTTTCCCCTCAGCATTTCTGTGGACCAAATACGACATACAAATGTCAGTATATCCAGGTTATCAGCATTGGGTAGTAAAACGAAATGTTATTCAGGGCCATGAAAGGACAATCTAAGGCACATTCCCAAGCAGTGACAGTCAGGGTCACACTCACAGTGGTTAAAGAAGTTGTACATGATCATTTCTGTAGCCCAGGCACACAGACCAACATGGCATCTCTTCTCGCTGAGATGCCCCTTTCTGCCCTTCTGCGGCCGGCAGCAGGAGCCTGCTTGACCACAGCATGATGCTTCCAGCAGCAAAGGAGCCCCATGAGGGCTGAGGGCAGCCCGCAATGGGCCCTTAGGTCCCTAATTTGGCTAGGTAGACATCTTCAGAGCTGTTTAACACCTAAGAAAACCTGTTCTGAATAAACATAAAATGGGCTTAAAGAGATCAAAATTAATATTCAGACTCCCTTCTCAATTTTTGTGGTATTACAATATTAACCATGTTTGTGAGCTCTAGCAAAGCTTGTCTGGTTTGCATTACCCAGTGTGTGGGTACATCCACTCTGTATGGCTTTATTCAGCAGCCTCTTGACTTTAGCTAACCTATCAATATTCACTTCAGATGTCAGATATGAATGATTGGACTGAATACACTAATTTTAGAGTTTCTTTAGCTAAAGCAATAATGAAAAGCAACAGGATATCAAAACTTGATAAAGCTGGTAGACATTTCCATCCTGGAAGAACCTGGACTGAGGAACAGTATTTGTATCGACATCTCCCAAGTGCTTGAAAGCTACCACCAAGGTTTGGAAGATTCAACAGGAGGAGACCATTACACTTACCTTTAGGCCCTAGCAATGATCCTTTTATACAGTTTTCTTTTTCCATGGTCATAAAAGCAATATGCCAGCGTAAAGATTTACACAGCCTTTGCCATTCTTTTCCAGAGAAAATTTTTTTCAATTTCTCCATCCATCCATGACACAAGCACCATCTGGTCTGGAAGGGGTTTTGATCTCTTATTTTAATAGATACTGCTGCACTTCTCTTACTATCTACCTTGAGATTTCATGAAAGAACTGTGCACCTCATGAAGTTATCCTAGAGAGCAAATGACTTCACATAAAATGCTCCATATTTTGAGACTAAATTTCAAGGAGCTTTCATTGTCTTTCTCACAAGGGGAATGCTACATTTATATACATTTTCCTCTGCACTGCATCACTGGGTACACATCTGGTAAAAAGAAAATTTTGCTGTGAAAATTCTGCATTACATCTTCCAATCTATATGGAGAGAGACTTGCGGAAGCAGTCATGTCAGAGTCCACTACCAGCTTCAAATTAAGCAAGTTCTGTTTACTTTATGCTTCCTTTCCACAATGGAAGTATTTTGCTAGAAAGAGACAGATTCATATTTAGCCTTTTGCATTCCTACAGCCTTTTGAAGGAGAAATTTGGGCATCACTCAAACTCATTAGTTGTATGAGAGTTACTAAAGAGTCAAAGTAACAAAACCTCCCTATATCAGCAATAAGTAAAAGAACAATAATAAAGGTCAGATTTTATGAAATTAATTCTTTTACATAAGCAGTTTCAAAGTACTTGTATCCATCTCAGTGCTAAAACCACGTTGCAGAGATCTGGCAGAACAGCAAAGTGCTGTACTCCTTGCCGTGGAGCTCTTCCCAGAAGAGAAAACATGCAGATCTGAGAAAAGTTCTCACTTAACAAGAATTTTGTTATGTTTTATATCCCTGAGTCATGTGGCTTGTTTATAAACAGTTCTTAAAGATCTCCTTCAGAAGCTAAACCCCAGCTAAGCAACCATTTAGGGAAAAACGTTGCACATGCCTAAACAATGATTCATGGACAATTCCTATTGGCTTAACAACCAGGTTTATGAAAATGTCAACAGGATTACATATCAATCTATTAAAAAAACCAAGGCTTACTTCCAAAAAATGAACATATACTTTAGAGCAGTTTACGTTCTAAAGTTTCAGCCAGGACAAAGCATGAATCTTCATGAATGTTACCTTAGGATTTGAATGCCATGGTGGTATTCAAGCCATTTGCCTAACATCACTAGTACCTCATGGATAAATAAAGCAACCTGTAGCTCAACCTAGACAAGCTCCCTCAACTTTTCTTTTTCTTTTATTTTTTTTGATGAATGGCAATATGAAATAAATTTATTCTCATGATTTTCTTCTAAGCTTAGAAATTTTGCAGTGGATAGAACTTGATCAAAACCAATTCCTGCTCATTAGGATGTCCCCTCATAATTCATTCGTAGTTCCATTTCATACTGTCATTCATGAATTATGATGTCATTCCTAACAGAAAAAATATTTCACCTCATGTCATCTCACTGTCATATTTCTCTCTACTAGACTTCTCCACCGGTCAATCAATAGTAAAAGCAGACACAAAGTCCAGCAGATATTTGAGCTTTTCTAAATCTCCGATTCCCTTGTGAGTTTGGTCATTTTCTACTGAAAACAAGAAGAAATAGCCCTGCAACCCACTCGCATAATTTGTGGTGTAAAAATATAACACTTCCAGCAGAGGGCACTTTAAGCCCCTTCAGCATTTAAGAAAACAGCTGCTTCTTCACTGCCCCCACCACTCCACTCCATTTCACATTTCATTTTTACTGAATTCCTAACCACATTTCCCCAGGCTTGATACTTTCTTATTGACACACCACGACATAGGAGGCTACAGAAGTTGGGTACCAAACAATCAAAGAAACAGAAACTCAACACAGTAGAAAGTATTTTTTTTTAAGAAAAGGAATATTGACACACACATGTCTTAAAAGAGTTAAGATAAGGCAGGTTATTCTTTTAACTTTGGTTTGATTTGCAATGAGGTAGGTTGTGAAAACACAAACTGGTTAGAAGTGCATATTGGTAACTGTTTGTATTTCAGAAATGTTTTTATCCCATTCCTAAGAGAAATAACTGCCAAGGTGAACACTCTGAGTGCTACGGTATCTATTTCTGGTTGAGTTACAGCCCTTCGGCTGTTAGTTGTTTTCAACTTGTGCAACCCTACAGTGATACACCTTCTCTCTTTCCTTGATTTTTCCTCAAAGAAGCAGCATATTTTCTTAGTACTATAGTAAGACAATTGACAGATCAAAAAAAAGTATTAAATCTACATATAGTAATAAACACAAAAAGAGCCAAAGGTGCAAGAACTAATAGCTTACAATTTTCTCTTTTGTCTGTTAAAGTATCCTTCTCAACATTTGGAAGGCAGGAAGCAGAAAATCTCTGGAAAAACTACCATAAATCTTGTTAAAAATCAGCATGAGGAGACTCAGACATATTTTACATTAATACCACAAGTACTTATTAAAAGATTAACGATTTCTTAATAGTTGGTTTACTAAAAAGAAAATCAGTGGACTGTTTAACAGATTGCTTACAGGCACAGCAGGACTAAATAATTTTAACTCTTCTTACTGATACCAATAAGCACTATTTACCACACAGTAGTCCTGTATGGCAGTATTGTATGTGTATCTGTTAATCATTCACAATCCTTTTATAAAACAGTATGCTTTAATTACAACATCGAGTTTATACAGGCTTTAAACTCACCGCAGACGCCACTAAAGTTTTCTCCACACTTTATCTACTTTTTCAGTTCCTACTGCTATTTACTTTGCTAGGTCTCTGTGTTCATTCAGTCTCCTTCAAATGAAGAAATGCTTTTGTGACATTAAAAAATTACCATTATCCTGTCTCCTCCTTAAATATAATTGAAGAAAAACAGACCTAGAACACAACTTCACTTTTTGGTGGTACAACAATTACAAATATAACTACTATATATAGAGAGGATATCCCATAAGTTTCACCATTAGAATAAAGAGGAAAAATTCACAGCCATCAACTCTTACCAGGTCTCAAGTATAATCGCTGTGTTTTGGATAACTTCTGGTGACTGATCACTGCATAGATAGTTTTTATCATTGTGAATATTTGCCAGATCTAAGAAGCTTAGGTCACTGAAGGAAGACTATTCAAAGTACGTCACAACTTCACTTAATTTTCAGACTTCAAGAGCTTTGGAAGGTATCACACTATCCTATAGAATGAAAAGATAATTACAAGGAGTGAAATGAAGTTAAATGCAGTAACTTAAAAGTATGCAATGAGGAATTATTGTTCTTATGCTTCATCTGATTATGAAATTACTACTTCAGGCAGCAATACAAATGTACCATTTGTATCATCTCCATGGTGCTCAGACACACAGAAATCCAAAAAGCGGTCAGCCGAACTACTGACATGCCAGTTTCTACTGCAAAGCCCATGTAATATTTTTAGTGCTGTAAGATCTTCAATAAAAGCAATCCCATACCATACAGAATAGGTGTACATAGAGAGTTTGCATTTTCAATGTGATGGATGTATTTTTCTTTAGACCCAGTACCTTCTGAAGTCAGGACATCACTTCTCCCAGTTCTTCACACCAGCTCTTTCTGAAGGGCTGGATGACAGAGCTGCTATGGGAAAACCCTGGTTCACATACTGCACCAGGCCCTCAAAACCCAGCTGCAGCTCAGTTTGTTAGGAGTTGGACCACCACACAACACTCCCCTCTTTCCTTTTTTCATATTCAAACTAGATTTATCAGGCTACACAATTATACTGGTGCTGCTTACACCTCCCTTTTCATAGCAAAGCCTGTTTTTCCTGGGATTCATTAGTAGCCAGCCATGGACTAAACTCTATTTTCATTTTGTGGACACTTTAGTGAATTTATTCTACTTCAGTTTAAGGATTCTGCTCAAAGTTTTAGAAGTAAACAGTAAATAAGCTCTAGCATGCACAGTTTTAAAGGACAGTTTTAAAAGATTAGAAAATATGTTTGGAAGATACCTTTCAGTTCTGTAAGAGTATTTGATACTGGAAAACATTTTAGATTAGAGAGAAATGGGCCTTAAAAATAGATAACTTCATAATAGCAACATAAAATACTTCAATAGTCCAACAGGGTTTTTTTTCCAAGCAATATTCTTTTCATTGAGAACTCTACAGGGACATTTTTGACCCCATTGTTAATATCATTTCATGTCCTCTGCTGAATTCAAGCATTTATATTGTTATTACTGCCAATAAGAAAATTTCACTGTAAAACTGTTAACAAATGGATCTATTTGATTATAATTATGTGCTGTCATTTTCTGTTTTGTTTTAGATTTTTCATAAGAGAAGTAGCAGGGAGTCTGCAGCTTGTTCTTTACAGATTTTCTCAATGGATCTAGATTCAGCCTTCACAAAACAATTGTTTTGAATACCAATTGCCTGTGTATTCAAATAATTCTTGAACAGTTGCATATGTTATTTACAGACATGTATCAAATCATAAAATTTTGATCTGAATTAGATTTTGAAAATAGCTTATTAATTAATATTTACTAACAAATCAAAAGATTCTCAAAGAACTGTGATGGAAAATACTGTAAGCAGTATTTTCTGAACAGAAAAGCGTATGTTGCTTGGAGCCACAGCTCAGGTTACTGTGGGAGAGTGGACACAACCCTAGCTGAGGCCCCACCAGTAATAAGTGGAGAAGAGAGATTGCTTTCGTGTTTCTTGTCTATATTTCCTATTTGCTATACAAAGCAGGAGGAGACTGGCTTTTTTTCACAAGAAACAAGACACCATTGTTGCTCTCCAAGAAAACAGGAAACCCAAAGGCAGCTGCGAACCTGTGCGCTCCCAGCCCCTGAGCAACAACAACAATATGGATAAACTTTCAGGAACTACTACAGTATCTGAAGTCTTTAAGGCTACTTTTAACTGCAAAAGCTAGGATGAGTTGCATCTCTTTGTCCAGATTCATTTTCTCCCATTTAATACATTCTTCATTTAATAAATGAAGACTACGCCTCCAGTATTTTTGTTCATCTATCACCATGTCAATGATTATTACACCATTACAAAACAAACAGAAAAGCTTAATTTCAAGGAAGATTTATGGTGAGTGCAACACATTCAAACTTGACTAGATGCGAGTAACCAAATAAATCTGAAGACTGCTCAACCAAAATACAAAAATATCTATCTACAAAAATATGGGTTTAAAAACATCCATGCTGAAGTATTGGAGTGTAATTGCCATCATAGAAAGGAATAAACACTGATTAATAAAATCAGAATAAGATACATTAGCTGGATAAAAAGACTATCATGCAGACTATACAGCTGTCATTATGGGTTAGTTCTCTATAGTATGATCTTCAATACTATCCAAGCTAATTCTACATGGCTGTAAGGTCTCAAATAATCTGCAATTTAAAAGCAATAAGCTTAAAATAACCTGCAGTTTAAGAACAGTGGGCAGGGGGCGGGGGGGAATCACAGTAAAAAAAAAAATCTGAAAGCTAATGTTGAAACAAGCAGGGTCACTGCCCATTAAAGAAAGAAAAACCGTGACAACAAAAGGTGGGGGGTTCTGACTTTTCTTTTCCTGCTTTGATACTTAACTGAAATGAACTGGTTTATGTAATACCAACATGATGATGAAAGGGTGACAAATATATAGAAACAGCTGAAAGAGGAATCTCTGCTCTTACAGTGTTGAGGGCCACAGTTCAGCATCTCTGTGTGGTTCAGCCCACTCTCATATGAAGCCTGGTCACTCCTACAGCCACCTCTGCATCCCCTCTGCATTCCAGTAAGAACACAGACAAGGCCATGCTAGTACAGATTACTTTTGGTTTTTTAAAGAGGTTTTCTGCAATTTCTTCTAAGAGAAAGATATTCTCTCACAAACAAATAGCACGACGTGGCCAGAGAGGCGCCAGCAACATAGAACCACCACAGCCCCACCGAGAGTTTTGCACCTGGCATGGACCAGCTGTGCAATCAGATCCAGCTCTCAGTCATTACCTCAGCTGCCAAGCAAATGTATGGTGTTAGTAGCATAATGCAGTGACTACACAGAACACATTTTACCAGAATTAGTTAATACATGTTATCAGCCATGAACACTAGATTTCCAAAGCTACGATTCCTAGTGACAGTCATCACATCTATACTGCCTATAGCATGAAACTTATATAAAGTGGCTTGAGATTTAACGCTTGCTACAAAGATCCACCTTTGTAAAAACTAGCTCAGCTGTCTGCTGTACCTTTCTTTCTCATCAAAGTGAAGTCAAAGCAGTATCAGAGCAAGACAAGCTATATTCTACATATAAAAAGCCACTTCTGAGAAAAAGCACATGCTCTTACTTTCAACAGCACGACTGCAATCATCTGAAGGTTATGAGAAGACCACAAGTGATTCCTCCCAGCTCCTAACTCCACCAAGCACAGGAAAGTGCTATTTGAAGAACTAAGCCTCTAATTGAGAGTCATTCGTCATTATTTAAATTATGACAAATATAAAGATCATAAAACAGGCAAAAAAGCTTTAGGAAACTGGAAAAAAGGAAATAAAAATCAACAACCGCATAGGTTGTCCAAGTGCAGTAACCCATGCAGTGCACATTCATCTATGTTAGAATGCATTTGCAGCTTCTCTTCAGTTTAATAAATTGTCAATTATTTGTCATAGTTGAACTGTATCTCAGTCGGGATCCTGAATCTTTTAGAGATTAAGCAATGTCAAAAACCCCTTTTCACGTGGACAAAGCCAACATCGCATTGTATCTGCAATTTTGGTAACCTGAGTAGTTTACCTTTCCATTGTAGGGGGTCTTGAAACTATTCGCAAATGCTCTTGAGCAGGCAATCCCTGTGGGCTGAGAAATGAAAAACAAGACTTCAGCCCAAAGGCTTTTCCTTTATGCCGTACATGTTACAAGTTCTCTCTAACATAAAACGAAATGCAGAAAAGGTGAGTGGGAGAAGCATAAGACAGATCAAGAACTAAGTTATTTATTTTTTGTACCATTCAGACACTGACTTGCATCAGGCACACAGTGCAATGAAGAAACACAGAAAAAGCAGGGGAGTGTAAAAGGTCCAACATGGTTTCAGCAGGACTGACGCTTACATGGATCTACATACAACAGAATAACATTAAACTGACACATACAAACTGTAGAAAACACTCTTCTCTATTGTCCTCTATTATGTGGATATGTAAAAACCAACCTGGATCTTGCTCTGGTTTGAGAATTTGTTACAGTTCATGGGATATCATAGGTCTTGTTTTAACTCTACATACATCTTTCCTGACTGCACTGAGATTGAGCATCTCATATACCTCTTTAATCTAGAATGCTATTATTTTGACAAAAAAAATATTCAGATATTTAAAGGCTGAATTATCTGTGTTTACTTCATAAACAGTCAGAGAGCTTTGAAGGGCAATGATCCATGAACTAAGACTTTAAGACTTTAGTGTAGTATATGATAATGAATCCGAAGATACAATAATGGACTATTGAGCAGATAATTATAGACCCTTATGCCTACTCTGAAATTTATATAACAGATGTTAAAAAAGAATTCAACAGGTCCCTTGATACATCCTACAATGAAGCGAGACAAGAGTGGATGCGTGTCACACCATCACCACCCTCACAGCAGTTCTCCTTTTCCCAGCACCCGCAATGCCAGAATGGCCCTTTCAGAAATCATGAATGTGGGCAGACATGAACAAAGGGCAGCAGTGCCTGAGATCATTACTCCCAAATCTTCCCATGAGTAACTAAATCATGATGTATCACATAATATGCTTCACTCAAATATGGCCCACCCTACTTTCAGAAAACATCCTAAGAAACTTAAGATTCACCACTCTCCATAAAAGACAAATTGCTCGTGACTTCCATATTTGGAAACACCACGGGTAAATTTGCAGAGTTTCCATTTCAGTAAGTCACATTTAATAAAACCAGCCTTGCCTTTCCCTCCATAATATAGAAATAAAGCAATGCAACGGTTTGAACACAGGAAATAATATTCCACCATCATCAAACAGATGACCTTAACGTTAAGGTTTTAAGATTCATTTAATGCCCAGTCTTTTTCATTCCAAAAATAGACAAGTATAAGAAAATCTTGACATTTCATATTAATATTATCTGTCATTCATTGAAACCAAATTCCTTTATTTTCTGGTTTGCTTCCTATGAACTCCAGAAAACAATCAGAAATTCACAGAAAAGATCAAATGTACAGCAATAAAGGCTTTTTTTTTTTCAACTTTAGAAAACCAGCCACAGGAAAAACATAGTAGAGGGGAAAAAAAAATCTTATTTATCAAAAATACCCATACTAAACAAGGTCAGCTGATAGGACAAACTCACACAAGTAAATGACATAAGACAGTTGCTGCATGTATTTTATTTACATAATACATTCATTAGTGAGAAGGTAAAGACAGCCCGATTTTAAAACCTGAATTACTTTGCATTTCTGTTTGTGAGGGGAAGATCAACAGAAGTTTTCTACCATCTTAGAATTAATCACACTGCTATATAAATCCTCTGTATTTTAAGAACTCTGAAAGTGTGATTTCAGTAAAGTTAAATAATGTATGAAATTGAAAAATGTCATTCTTTTAATATCTTTCTCCTTATGAAAAAAAATTGCAATTACAGCTAAAAAAAACCAATTGTAACCTTCTTTTAAAACATTACAAGAGTTGTCATTGTTTACTTAACCAATTCAGATTCAGCAAACGTGACCTACCATATCCTGAGGGAAAGACCTATTGTAGCAGTAAGCAATACATCTCTACACACTTGTAATTCAAAGGCACTGAGGCAAAAACTGTCAAAACATTACTGAAGTCGACAAGGATGTATGGTTCATTAGTCTAGGAACTGATGTGTTATGGACCTGTTTGTGATCAGCCTGATAATTTAAATCAAGTTGCAAGTTTATGTAAACCCACTAGAACTCTATTATTAAATTTTAAATCATGTTTTCAACAAAGGCGTCCGTAATTGTAGGCATTTATCACAAAGCCATAACTAGCCCTCTATCATGCCAACTCAATCAATAATAAATTTATAAAATATCATTACTTTAATTGAAAATCTCTAGCTGTTTCCCTTGTATTGAATTTGAGGGCCAAACTCAAATCAGTGTAACATCAGCCAGCCAGTCTTTCTTTGTTAACACAGAATTAGACCATAAATGAGTCAATATTTACAGGTGGTTACACGTGGAGAAAAGAGCATTCTGCAGCTGCAAATCTAGCTGACCCTCTCCCATACTGCCTTAAGCCTGTCCAAGCATGTCCGATGCTCACAGCAGTGCACACTTGACAGCTCTGCTCTTGGCCCATACTGGAGCGCACTACCTGCACGTAAAGCCTCTTCCTCCCCCATGGCTTTACTCCCCTCAGAGTGATATCTAAAATATACAGCCACACCCCACATATTACTGGTCTACAGGACCCCTCTTTTTTGAAACAAGACAGAGATTTTTGCGCATTTAGCTTAAAGATGAGGGATTGCAGCTTTGGATTTGTGATTGCTGCCTCAGCATTTCATTCATTGCAACAGGTCACTGCAAAACAGAACAAGTTCAACTGCAGTGGGAATGTCAGCATACCTAATTTCAAGCATTAAACATTTTCCCTGTGACAAAATCTGCGGAAGGGTGGATAAGTGAAAAAGGCCATGATCTGGTTGATGTGAGCAATCCTGTTTTCCTGGGGTTGCAGAAAGCCATGGGAACGCAGTGAACTATCCTTGAACAGCACGAGGGAGTAACAACTTGGTAGATAAGCGGAAGTCCAGCAAATTGCATTAGACCCCTTCACGTGAACAGCACCCTTGTACCAATCATATAATTGCTTTAGGCGTGTGGACAAGTGTAGTGAACCAATTGCATAGATGTTGCTATCGCGTGCTCTGCTTGATTGTCTATATAAACTTTGTAAGTGCGTCAAAGGAGAACGACTGTACTCATATTGAGATTCCACCGTTACTCCAGGTCCGTATCCCTCTCCAACAAAAATCTCCATTGTTCAAAGATATTACATACCAATAGCTGTTTTTACAAGGTGAACTTTCCATCTAGAGAAAAGAAAATCCAAGATGACAACATGCTGGTGGACTGTAAACAACCAACATTACCAAAATGAGCAGGCAGTTCACAAGGTACTCTTGATCCTCAGGATAGAGCTGCAGTTGTCCTGTAGTTAATTGCTTAAATATTGTTTGATATCAAGTTTTTTTCTGCATATCAAGTATTATACTATTAATATTGTATCCTGTGTTTTGGGCATAGAGGACCATCATTTCAAAGCCTGGCTTATCAGTTGCACACTCTAGTGAAAGACATCATTGCTGCCATTCTGCAGCCCCAAGAAGATAAAAAGGAGGTTCTAAGTAACGAAACTGTAAAAGCCTGCCCAGTTCATGTCTTCTTTATCATGATGCACTGGAGCTCATTTTATTAATTGCAAGTTTCTGGTTCTATACATTTTTTATTAATTTATGAAAATAACTACATGAAGATGGGAAGGAAGGTTAACCTGAAAATATATTTACCTTTCAAAGGAATTTTTTTTCAGGCAATTTATACGAAGCACTGTATAAAGTCACACCAGATTTAACTGTTTTACATTTGTGTGATCTTTCCAAATCATCATTAATTTAAACATCTGTTCCTAAAAGTGCCAGAATAAACATTTTGCAAGAACTACCATCCCATATTACCCTGTAACCTAATACTCTCTGTCACAAAACCAATTTCTGCAGATCAGACCATGCCTAATGACAGAGTGCATGGCAAGCATGTGCTGCTTCTGACAAAGGACTGCAGTTTTCTCTCCTTCCCTTCAAATACACAGAGCTCCTGGAAGCCTTTTTGTCAATAAATTCAGAACCTGATAAGCCTGACAAACTAATAGGTTTAAATACTTCAACTAGATTTCACCACTGCTGTAACATGGAAGGGTGAAGAACCGGACCTCCTTTTATGGGCTGGGTGGACATTAAACTTTGTGGGCGAAGAGAAGTGGGGCAAAGCAGGGACACCATGCAGATGGATACAAGAAATTAAGAACTGGCAGCACACTCCAACATTTCAGAACAACAAACTTGCTTCAGCACACCTTCTTGTCAGACTACAACTCAAAAGGGCTGACAGTGCCTGAACAGAAGACGTCCCAAATTCTTAAAGTCTTATTTCTGCCACATACAACATGAAATTATAAATAAATAAAGAAAGAAAGAACGAACACAAAACCACAAGAAAATGCAAAAGCTATCTTCCTACTCAGTAATAAAGTACTGCACTCGTGGCTTAGCCATAACATAAAAAGCTCAGGGGCCAACATTACTTTTTCTAGTGCGAGGTCCATTAGCCACAGCTCAGATACTGCTGGTATCTGAGAGGTTGTCAGATCGCCCCAAAATGCCCTGGGAACAAAGCAGATATTGTCCAGAACATCTCATTTTGCTGAGGGATGAAACTGTCTCCTAACCGTACCACTTCACAGTACTATTGCACAAATTACAAAAAGGGTGTTTCCCTGCAGGCCATGATCAGAAATCACTGATGCAGACAGACTTCCAGAAGACTCTGGAGAAGACAAGAAAGTAAAACCTCTGTTTTCTCTGAAGGTTTTCCAACCATTAACAACACTTCAATTTCTGTTTCTTTTTACCAAATGAAATTATTATTCCTGAATAGCATCGATGTCAGCATTTTTTCTTCTTTCAGAGATGCTCCTTTGAATGTCAGTTATTGTGAAAACCAGACATGCATGCATGCACAGGGCAGGATGCTAACTAGGGCTTGGTTTGAGAGTTATTATCGTTTCAGAAAACAATCAAAAAAAGCTTGGTATCTTTAAAGCTGTTCTATAGTTTTTGTACCCATATTATTCTTGGTGTCAATCCCTAGAAGTAGTGTATAAGTAAACACTAAAAATAATAATAAAAGAGTTCATGGCATGCCTAACCCCTTTCTATAACACAGTGACAAGGCTACAATGATACAGGCTCAAGCAAAATATATACCTGAACTGAAGCACAGCAGTAGAGGGAAATTACTATGTAATGACACATTCCCTGAAAAATATATGTATTTATGAGAATTTCCATAACCTCTAAAGGATGGAAGTTTTTTAACTTGGAAACTCAGAAGAAAATCTCTTGTAACACGTAGCTACAAGCTTTTGTATCAGATTTTGATTTGAGCTCAGGGTTAAAATGAAATCAGCTTTCAGAGCAAAACAGCTTAAGTTTCATCTCTCTCTCAAAACCAGACAACACAATAAAGGGTGAAAGGAAGCCTGTCTTAGTTTTCCTAGAAGATTTGTGCGATTTCTTGCAAACACTTCTGTTTTTCAAAAAGACAGTCAATATCACAGATAGGGCAATACAGCGTACTTGCTGAATTTTACTTGCTTACTGGTTTGGAAAGAAAGACTTCACATGGATCAAACTTTACCTAAATTTTCACATGAATGCCAGTAGGGAAAGATTAAAGCAGTTAATATTATATTATTAAACATGTCACATTGCACGGTATCTTAATAATTAAACAACATCACTTTCTTGATGGAGAGAATTCTTGGCTGAAATTTCAATATAGGTACTCCAAAGAGAGATATACATGAGTAAACATTTGCTGCAATTAACTGAAGACCACAAAATCACCAGTAAAGATTTTCTTTTAGCAGCTTAGATAAAATGTGCACATTTTCTCATTGACCAACAATGGAACACTGTAGAAGTGAAATCCTAACAACAAGCAATGCATAACTGGGTTTAAACTATAGGCTTCTACTTTTTTTCCCCCCCAGATTTATTCTCCTCTTTCTGCCTCTCCCCTCACAGACCAATGCGTTGAAAAGAAGATGGAAACAATTGTTTTCACAAGACTCCAGTTCAAATGGATGGGATCTTTTTGCTCAGAATCGCTTTCAGGGCTCCTATGCCTTCCTGCAATTTAAATTATTTGCATTATCTCTTTTGCATGAACCTTAATATAATGAATATATATACATCTATTAAAATTGCTTACCTGGCTGCTATATGTAATTATAATTGTATAAAGGTTTACAAGAGTCTTAGTTTTCTCACCAGTCATATATATGACTGTATATCTATCAGTCATACTAGAAATACATCCAAACACATTCAAATTAGTATCATTTACTGACTCAATGAAGTAATACATTTCATTCAAAATGCAAGGACAAAAAACCCTTAGTAGTACTAGGAAGACAAGTATATTTCCAATTCTGTTCTTCTCTGGGACTTAGTCTTCAGTGGCTGGGTTTAATTCTACTCTAAAGACCCTGAATCATAAAGCAAGTTTAAAAAAAGAAAAGAAATAGTTTGTGCCCCAATACACCAGTTAGAATAGTAGCATTAAGAGAGATCTTACTTAGATCTCTCTTGTGTCTAATTCATCTCAGTTGGCACCTTCATTTCTCACCATCATGCTGCTTGGTTTGTCTGATAGCTGAAATAACCACTGGGGAAAAAAAAAAAAAAAAGTGTTTGTGGGAAACTGAATGACAGCACCTGGCCTCCTGGGAGAATGCCACAAACACTGAACTATTTACAGGAAGAGGTCCTTGAAGAGCCTCGCTTGCTCTTTCTATGCTTATGGAGGAACCAGTCCCACAGCAAGCAACAGCAGAAGGATCACACTTTGTCAGCCAGGTCTCAGTCGCCCTGTTTTTACCAGCACAGAAACCACTCAGAGTTTAGGAAAGTAGAAATTCAGATGCAAAACAAAGTTAGTTTTATAAACTGAGAAATATCCTAGTCTAGGTAGAAGCTGAGCTGAGGCAAAAGAAATCCAGTTTCAGATACTTAAAGTGGCTGACAGGTAACCGAGTCCCGTGAGGAATGAAGATTTATGTCTTTACCACAGGATTAACTTATGCTATTTCCACTTGTGGATACTCCGAAGTACGGCATAGTCATAGTGAGCAGCCACACAGTGAAGTAATGCCTGAACTGGACAAAAGGACCTATGTATTTTAAGTCTCTTTTCAAGGATATATTTAGCATTAGCAATTTTATTTGCAACAGTGTGACATACAAAAAAAACCCTGCTTGTTCCAGACTGTAGACCCATGTAACTGGGGCTCCGCAGAGCCCTGACACATAGCCAGCCAGTGGGGAGACTGCATTAAGAAAACACGATGATGAGTTGCAAGTGTTCACAGTTTTCATGATCAGTTTTTAAATCAAACTTGTTTTGACAGGGAAAAGGTCGGGACACCATTTCTCACCCACCTCTCACCAACTCTCCCAGTACCAACAAGAGAACTGAAGTTTACAACCCTGGAAACTGACCAGGAGCAACCCTTGTCCTGCTACTGAGCTGTAGGGGAAACAGCCATTGACCTGGATGCAGTAACACTTACTGGCACATCAGGCCCAAAGATGGTCAGTGAGCCCAGCAACTTTATCTGCTTATTAACTCACTGCAGCAAAAAATACCCAAGGCTCAAGTCTTATTCTGGGCAAAGAAGAAAGCATGCTTCATGTGTAAAGTCAAGAAACTTCTATTAGAATGATTGGAATCCTCACATCCTAGTCAAAGAGCTTACTCCAGTTTAGTTGCTACAGAAAAATAAGCTGCTGTTATACAATAATATTACTTTATAATACAATATATTATATAATTAAAATTATTATAGGCACACTGCCTAGTATCCAACTTTTTTCTGGCATCATGATTACCCTTCTAGAGCCCCTTAGGCTTGTAATGCCAACAACTCCCACCTGGCAGGGGGATGCAACCAATGCCACCTATAAGACAACTCCTTCATGGCAAGGAGCATGGTGTTGATAATGATCTCTCTGGGGTGTACTTAAGGTCATTTTTATGTGTCATGTAATAGCCTTTTAAACTTTACTCTTTCTTTGGTGGTTCAGATTTACTGTATATAGTGCATTTTACATGCAAGCTACTTATCCTTTACTGTATGCTGTCCCAACATAGTTTTCAACCAGCTTCTAAGCGCCAAGCGTGCATTTCTTTAACTGACAACAGGCAAGTCATTTAAAGCCATGAGATCTCTGGTGCCCACTTGTGTGCCACCTCTCATTTTCCCATGCTTGTACTCCTCTACAGAACATCTTGTTTCCCATAGGATATTCAAGGCCTGTGTTGTATTTCTCTACACTAGACCATTACATTAGAATCATTAATACCTTGTTCTAATGCAGAATTACTACTCATCATTGCTATCTTTGTGAAAACGCTGTTGTGTGACACTGACATTAGCAAAAATAAATTTAAGCTATTAGAAAAATTGCTCTTACAACAAATCCAAGAACAAGAAAGACTCAGGACATCCCACAAAAAAAAATTATTCAAAAGAAGCACAACAAGGCTCAGGCCAGAGGCCTTGCAAACTCTATAAAAAAGCCAGGATCTCTTCCTATGCTACATACAACATACTTGCTGGGCTGAAGAACTACATGCTCCCTCCCTTCCTACACAGCCCCTCTAAGCAGCCCTGCAGAAGCTGGTCTTGATTCCTAATCCAGCTCATCACCACAGCAGCAAGATCTGTACAGGCATGCTCACTCACAGGCACAGTCTTTCCAGACAGCTTTTGATATCAATTTTGATTTGAATAGAGTGCTCATTTTCTTCAAGGATATATCCACCACACAACATACATAATAAATATTTGCATAACAGTTCAAGTGGAGGAATTTGTTCAGATATGAGAACTTTTTTCTATTCTAGACAACTATACATTGGCACCAAATTATTCTTAAAATTATACCTTTAAGAACACAGAATATAGATGAGGCCTTCATTTTTTTCCTAAAAGTTTCATATATGTAAGACTGAAGAAACATTTAGATACATCTACACATTTAGGGACAGTGAGGTACTTTTATGATACCTACCACGTAGGTTTTGATTTATAAAATAAATTAAAAAAAAAAAAATCCCACAACCCCCCCATCCCTCTATATTACTTAATACTGAATATTTTAGAATATAAACTACATTACCTGGGAAAAAAGCTGCAAAAAAGGCCTATTGACCCATCGGACAATAACAACTGCAAATGATAGTGTTTAGGGGGAAAACGTACATTGAAAACCATGAGTTTTAATATCTTAGATTCTTCAAATGATTGCTTGATATTTTAGAATTTTTTTCTTGATAGCAGTATTTCTAAAAACCAATTACATAAGTGCAGTTAGATACACCTCACAGTGTTTCAGATGGATTTATCCATTTAACCTGCTTCATCAGGTTAAATGTACCTGTCACTAACCTAAGGTGGCTTATGAGGTGTGAGAGTTTTCTGTATAAATTTTGAACTGCTTTTTTTTTTTTT
>VXBJ01002583.1:255602-315841 GCA_013400055.1 Nycticryphes semicollaris | reverse complement strand
TTTTTTTTTTTAAACTGCTTGTTGCATTTTACTAAGAACCTGTGTTTACTGGTTAGGGTTGTACTGTAGTATTTGCAAGGGTAATGAGCTATTCAGTGTCTATTCTAACTGAGCTATTTGTGACTACTTAATGCATTCTAAATGTAATTGACAAATTAACATCTCTAACTTTTCCCATTAGCAGTATTAAATAAGGAAATTGCTGTTCCAGAATTGTAACCTTTTTATTTATTATACCAAACTTCTCTTGTAATATATTAGTTGGTCTAAGTTTTCTTCCAATAAATCAAAGTGAAAGAAAGAAAAAAACAAACACTTTTTCTATTTATGATCTTCCATTTCTGTGTATTTCTTCAGATAGAAAATGAAAATTAATAAAATTAATTCCACTGTTTATATGCAGGTTCTCAATATTACAGAGCTCAGTTTATCATTGGTAAAGGTTAATTATGTATTTTTTTAAAGTCTGAATCATTAAAAAATAAAATACAATGTGAAACACTTGTGTTTGTCTTGTTGATTTCAATACTGACTTCTTTTAATAGCGCCATGTTTGAAATAACTTTTTTAAATTAAAATTTCCAAAAAAACCCCCAAAAAACAACAAAAATCAAAACTCAAAGACCCCAAACAACTGAAAAAACTTCTAAACTGCTAAATATCACTACAGTACCCTGACTATCAAGGTGTTATATGTCATGACAGAGGTCACCAAGAAGGTGTCATTTTTACCTCCATTTCTAGTATTTGAGTGCCTCGATAACAGACAGTGAGCAAAGATAAGATTCCCCCTTTGACTCAAATACCCGCTCCTTCCAAGGACCAGATATTAGACTTTTTGTTATTTCTTATGGACAAACGTTTGCATATGGCTGTTGCTGTTGGCCAGCTGCTGAACTTAGAGGATAACAAAATGAAGTTTTTAGTATCCCTCTACAGATTAGCTACTCTTAACTGTTATATGATTCAAAGGTACTTACTTTCAAGGCACAACAGAATGACAAAACTGGCATCTTGGCCTATTGGCATTTAATTTTCTACTGCAAGGCTTGGAGTCTTAGGAATATATTTAAGATTCATTCATGTTTTATAGTAGTAAAATAAAGCAAATCCCAACCTGTGCTTCTAATAGGAAAATTAGCTTCAGGTTTTCCCCAAGTCAAAACCAAAGTACATCTCGCAACACTTTTGGTCCTTAGTAAGACTTTAGAGCCAAGAACTTCATCATTTGATAACATTTACACCTTTAGCTATTTACTGCCAACAAATAAATAAATAGTCTAGATATTCTAGAAGTCATTTGGACAACAATAGCTCTGACAAAAGTAAACGTGCCACTGGCCTTCTGAAAAAAATCTACTTTAAACAAAAAACCCCAATGAATTGTATTCATCACAGTTAAAATCGTTTATCAAAAATATTTATAATGTGAATAATTTAAAAGCATGGAAAAAACCTACAGTTCATCAAAATGCAACTGGAAATTTATTTTAAATTAAACATTTTTAATTTAAAAATGCTTTCCATTTCAGAGGAGTTGATATCCTCTACAGAAATATATTGCTTATACAAAAACATTTGTTAGATGAAAGGAAAAAAATACTATGTAATATATATTTTTTATCATATTTTGATCATAAAAAAAAACCCAAACAACAGAATGGCATTTAAGAACCAAGAGGAATATTGGCTTTATCTATTGTATAGTCCTGGGTCAAAGACATTCATAGAAGGTCAAGTGTTTCAAATGTACATCTGATTGTTAATAAAGAAAGTTTTTGGCTTCCTGTGCAACAGTCCAGAACAACTGAAAGAAACCCGTGCCTTTGGTAAGTGAACTTTTCCATTAATAAAACATAAGTCCTTAACCTGGAAATGTTCATCTTCCAATCCTACAGATCAGCAAATGCAATATGACGGAGCTACTGAAGTAATTCCTGCAAATTCCAAGTCAAGCATACAGTGAGAGGAATGCAAACACATCTTCACCTCTGTAGATAAAACATACAGAAAAGACTTCGCTGCTGTGATCCTTAGATTATTTGTCCTAAGAAGGGACTCTGTTATAAGTCTCAGCTGCATAAGCAAAACTAGAGTTTACCTCTCATTTCCAAAGTCACTGAAACACCTTTTTGTGACACCAGGCAGACAAGCTGGAAAAGCAGACACAACAAGCACAATAAGCAGCATGATCTCAAACCTCTCTGGTGCCACAGATGTTGCTTTGTAAATTGATAGTTGAGTATCTCTGCTTTAAAATGCTTGAACCAGCACAACTGCCACTTCATTCTTCTGCGACATTCTCATTTGGCAGGACAGGTGCTCTTGACGAAGAATATCCCAAAAAAAGAACATTTAAAATATGTAGTCACCAACATCTGTCTTGCTTTGACTTAAACGCATACTTGAGTAGCTTCCTTAAGTATGAGCAAAAAGTTTTCCACTTACTTTGACCTTCTAAAGAAGCTTCATGAGGCTGTATGCCAAAAAAACCCATTTTTTTTATAGAAAAGTAACCTTACACAAAATCTGCATATTGGAACTTGAGTTGGGAGGGGGAAAAAAATCAACAAAGTCCATAATGAAAAAAAATTGTAGAGATTATAGCAATAAAATTTTCAGCTGACACATTTTGGAAGATTTTTTACAAAGGTACCACGTTAAATACATTCATTTTTTTTCGGTAGTGGGTATTTAAACATAAAGCTTGCATTTTATTTTAAGGCTACGTCAGAAATACCAATAGCTTCATTTGGGAAAACTGAGTTGACTTCGGGTTTGGGAGATTTGTCTGTTGTTTTCTCACATATGTAGTACGGCCTAACTTGCATAACAGTTTCATACGCCGTGCAAACAGTACTATTGAAGGCAGGGACTTATCTGTCAAATTTTTCTGTCATACATGGCATGTCATCTAGCCCAAAATCTTTTGCAAATAACATGCAAAATATATTTCCCCGCATGGGGAAAAATAATACCACAATCGCAAAACACAGAAGGAAAGTGAGGAAAAGCTGTTGGAAACTGAAGGGCAAGTTAGTACCAGAGGTGGTTGTGCACTAAAATTATGTGCACTTTTTGTAAGCTTTTGTAACTTGGTTTAAACTGTGGCATGTTAGCATCATGAAGAATCACATATAAGGTATGACAGACCCATAGAAATACATGCTTAAAAAGAAAAGCATACCCAGCCCAGCCCTACTTTGTATCTTCAATCTGGCAGAATCGCAGCAACTGATGGTATAGTAACACCACTATACAGCAGGTGATGTCAAATCAATTAATCAAAAGATCCAGAATCCCTAAAAATCAGAAGTATTTCTTTTCTCTGGAATAAATTGATCTCTCTGATACTGAGTATTTCTCAGCTTCCATGTGGGGTTTGTTTGGGATTTTTTCCAGTTGTTTTACTAAGTCAAATCCAAACGGGTACTGAAGAGATATTAATTTCTAACATGGGATGCACTTGTATATTGTTGTTTATTCATAAAACCTAAACATCAGCTTGAGAAAAAGATTTGTTGTGTCTGAGTATCAATGTGAGGCAACTGTTGAATTCATAGCAATTCAAAGCATTAAAAAAAATATAAAAGAAAAAGATTTACCATTATTTTTTTAATGGGAACATCATTAGTCTCATAATTTACTTAAAGCTTTGCAAAAATACCACATCATACCACAAATGCAATGGAAATAGAATCATAAAGCAAAAAAAGAATTAATGTAATGCTAAACTGATAATACTAAATTTAAGAAAAAAATATTTCATCAGCTACAGAAGCCTTTTGCCATACCTTAATGTGATGTTCAGGAATTTTTTTAGTGGCAGGATACTGTAATGCAGAATGGAAATACTAAATTGCTGATACTACCAACCTTTGGATAAAGAAATGCAAAGAAGGTCCATGCTCTCTCAGGATGCTTGCTGGAAGATACAGCTTTGTTTCCATTATTTGATTATTCATCCTACTTCACAGTGGGAATGAAGGTTAATTTATCAGTGAACTTGCTGCATTTTCAGTAGAAAAAAAATATAATTAAGACTTTTCTCAGAGTGCACCAATAAAATTTAGTCTGAGAATTAGGAAAGAGACCTAAAAATATGTGAAGCTAAAACACTTTCCTTCAAAATACTACAAGATACCAACATTCCACCAGCGTAACTTCAATACACCACAGAATTCCACGTAAAAGGCGTAACGTAATATATTAAACAAACCTGAAGGTTATTGGCCTTGTTCTAAATTCTTAATTATTTTGGAGCAACAAATCTGTTAATTAAATTGCCGGTATTTTTATATTAAGAATTGATTACAGAAATAGTGATGTATAGTGATAACACATTTCTATCCATAACGACAGAACTGAGAACTAAAATAGGAACTGAGAAATCAGAAATGTGGACAGGCAATAACAAGCAGTATTCAATGAGGAAAAATGTGAGCTAGAACATTTAATGGAAAAACAGATGTACAATGTGAAGGAAATTATATAGCTAATTTTACTGGAAGATGTTTAGAAACAATAACGGATAGAAAACAGACATGTTCACTGTGAAATGTGACACTATAACAAAGATTTACATGAAACTGTGATTATTTTTTTTCTTTTAATCACATTGGAGTGTACATATATGAAAATATCCAGAAAGAGAGGGAAAACTTGCAATTTTAAATATTATTCAGCAGAATATTTCTGTTATTTCTGCAGAAGAAAGGTAGATTAAGCATTAGGAATGACAAACTATTAGACAGATCTGCTAATCTACTCAGTCTTCCAAAGAATTGGTAGGAATTTTCATAACTTGGTTAATTTTAAAATTAGATTAGGCAGACCACTGGGATCTGCACATTATTGTAAAACCCTGTTTTGGAAGGAGAAGAATCAGAAAACCTAAACAGTCTTTATCCTTCACCAAATTTTAAATAAATTATTCAGACAATAATACTAATGTTACAAGAAAAAAAAAAAAACAGCTACATGAAAAGTTTTCCCCTTTACATAATCAGTTTTTTTTAAATTTACCTTCTAAAAAAAAGTTAGCCAGTATTTCTATACAGTATATAGATTAATTTTTAATCCCACTGGAAATGTTTGAATATTTAAGAACAGTTTCATTAATGACTACAACGATAAAGTGATTTCTTACAGATCAATCCTTGAACATCTCATCCCATTACTTGATCCCTCAATCTCCAATTTGAATGAAAATAGATATTACATAAAGGATTTTCTCACTGAAATTCTTTTCTGACATGCTCATAAGCATAATCATCAGTTCCCTGCAGCACTGGGTTATCAGAAAGACAGACAATGGCTTTTGTAACATGAACAAAATAATTTTTGCTGTTGTTTTCACTTTCATGGGTCATTTTATCCATTTTTGTTATCGGGGTAAACGGCACTGCTCTTTGGGATCAAACATCTACAATTGTTTGTTCACATCCCAATTAGGTTTGCTACCAGTAGGGCAGGCACATCTCCAGTCTTAACTTTTTTTTGTACCAATCAGAAAATTCCCTTTGTGACTGGTATGGCCCAGTCTCTCACAGGAATTTGCAGGCAATAATGCAATTATATGTATACAGATTAATGAAAAGTTTACATAGTTGAATCACCATATATTATGCACAAATAAAGACCTCAAAATTTGAAAGACAATAACAACAGGATATTCAGCAAGTGTTAGCTTTTTTTTTTTTAGTGTAATCAAAATGAGTTGATACACTGAAAGAAATTTCAGCTGACTGCAGCTAATATTTCACTTTTCTCAGTGTTTTCCACAAAATGAGACTTTTTTTTTTAATGGAAGTCATCCAGAGTTTTTTATTGACTCGCACTTTGAATCAGGTCCATAAGAACCACTTAGTATTTTCAATCTTAAACACACTATACACTTTTTTCCCCCTCTTTATTTTAATAGTCATTTGTAAGTAAAAACCACAAACAATCCATGCAGCAATCATAACCACAATACTAAACATTTTTAAATCCAAAATACTCTTTAGGATTATAACATGAAATGGCATTTCTCTGAACAATAAATGCAAGATCTTCTCGGAAATAAACCAGCCTTGTGCTATAAATTAAAAGATCCCATCCTAGATTAGTTTTAAAAGTCTTGATAGCAATGGGATTATTGGGTGTTAAAGATAGGAGCTCCTTTGCTGTGCTTTCTTCCCTCTTGCCTCCAGGACAGATGCTTCTTGGAAATGCTCAGGTAGCAGAATTTGAACTCTTTTATCCCTCTCCTGAAAGCTCTTGTGCAAGGAAGGAGCAAGTCCTCATGTTGCTCAACTGACATGCAGTCGCTCTAGAAGTCCTATGACTACATCAATATTTCATTCCCCATCCAGGTGTGAGCCATTTGATAACTTGGTGGTGAGCACCTTACCACCCATTTGTTCTAGCGGCAATTGAGACAGTATTAGGAACACATTGGCTACCAGAAAATGGAAGACATTTCTAAGGAATACGAACTTTATAAGAGACAAGGCGTTAAAAGTTCTCCTATAGAGGCATAATATATGAGACTTCTTAGATATTATCTATAATGCACTACCACATATATAGTGTGGCAATACCCTCTAGTGGATGCACTTGCCTGTGTTTATGTCACCCTGTATTAGCTGGCATATAAAATTCTAGAGACCTATAAGCCTTCTTATAAAAGATTCTCCTGGTTTGTGTGGCAAATGACAGCAGGTTTAGAGGTAAAGGTCTCCTTAATTTGCCGTCTGCTCTCTCTTGTGTGAGGTTTAGTTAACATTGTCCCTATAACAACTTCTACCTCTCCTGAAAACATATAACTTTATTAAAATCTTGGAGTAGTTTTATGAAATACTGTGTGCTGTGCATTCATATGGGATAACTGAAGGCAGCTTGACACTTCTGCATTTATTCCTTTGTGTCAACCAGCCTCACAATATCTTCTGTTACCATATAGTGACTTACACAACTATGTCAAGCTCAGAACACATTGAAGAGGCACCTTGTGTGAACCAGACTGGGAGACAGACAGAAGCTTCCATTATCAGCAGAGAGGGAGAGTTAAAATTGATTGCCATACAGAAAAAGCTTTCTGAATTGGTACCATTTCTTTCAGCTGCAAGACAAAGTCCTTGTGAATAAATGGATATCCCTACAACTTATCTGTAATCATTTTCTATCAAACAGCAGGGAGGAAAACATTACCCATCTTACTCGCTTGCAAGCGGGTACTTACTTGTCAGATAATGTTATAAAGTAAGGATTCTACATACCATTTCCTGGAACTGTTGTATGTATTTCTAAATTTAGCAAGTGTGCCTGCATAAAGGCAAGAGACTGTAAGGAATGTATGGTGATCAACCAGAAATTCAAGTGCAAGGTATCAGAAAGGCAACTATACTACAACATTTGTGTTAAGTAAAAAAGGAGAGATCTCTGGTGTGTAAAAGTATTTCAGCAAACTTGAAAATAAATTCAACACTAAAAAATAATTTGCAAGTTATTTATTTGTATTAAAACACTATTAAAAGAAGAAATAAGTGGTGCCATGCACTAGATGTTTTTCAAAAGTACAATTAAAAAAAGCAGCCACACTACAAATAACACACAATCTAAATGACATCCAAGCCTCCAACACACAATCTGAATGACATCCAAGCCCCCACTAGCATTTTCATCAATGCATTTTGCAAGAAAATGTTTTCTATTACACTGATATATCTTCATAAAGCAGCCCTTTTCTTAAGAAAATAGAACTTATGCTTACATCTTGTACAATCATTGCTGCACAGAGGGCTACAAACTGTTATTTATATTGCATCAGCTTTTCTACAACAAATAAAAAACAGTAGCCTTTTGATAATTTGTAGCCTAACTAGACAGACCTTGGTTAAAGGTTGGGTTATCATGGGGGAAAA
Source organism: Nycticryphes semicollaris (assembly GCA_013400055.1). Taxonomy (NCBI): domain Eukaryota; kingdom Metazoa; phylum Chordata; class Aves; order Charadriiformes; family Rostratulidae; genus Nycticryphes; species Nycticryphes semicollaris. The sequence goes on along the minus strand of VXBJ01002583.1, from coordinate 307,934 downwards.
AAAATTAAAGCATTGAATGGTAAAGTTAAGTACAATACTGTATACCACTAGATCATGACAGACCTAAGCGAGTAATTTCAAAACACTCATGTCATTCTACTCTAAGGGGCTAACAACCTCCACAAACAAGGCAGTTTCTTGGTGACTCAACCCAATACAGTATCAGTTAATTTTCAATTACATGATTAAAGTCAAGCCAGAGAGAACCTGAGTATGTCCTGGAGGGAGAGAAAATGAAAAAAGAACGAAGTAAGGACTTTATTTGTGCTGTGATTTTGAATGGATGGGAAAGCATAGGAATTTGTCAGAATTTGTTAACAAATACTCTTTACTCTTTAATTTTACATGGGGAGTCTGCAGAAAGTTCTAATTAATCACTACTAATAAGGCAAAATTTAAAACATTTCTAATTTAAAGAGTTATATTATCCTGGATTGGGGTTTTGTTTTCTTGATTATAATTGCTTTCCCAATCAGACATATGTCCAAAACCAAAGCAGGAGAGAGTATACATAAAGCAGCAGCAAACAAATTTTCAGGACACAAACAGCTGCCTGCATTACAAGACAGCCAAAATTTGCAGTGTTAACAAAACTGACCCCAATCAATGCAGAGATTTAATCTGGTGTTTCAATGATCAAAACTAATTTGTTTAAAAATTGCCCATAATTAAAGGGCAAAATTCCCAAAAGAATGTTTTCATTTTATCCCCTTGGAAACAAGCAGTGTTCAGATCCACCCTCCATAGTAATAATCTCCTGTCAAACAAATAGCAGAATGACATTTAAGCAGGCTTCACAACATGAAAAAAAAAAAAAAAGAAAAAAGGTAAGGACATAAATCAACAGTGATGAAATAGCACAGAATATTTAACCTATTACAGTTAAACAGTACTGTTCTATATTAGTGCTTACTTCTCTAAGAATTCAGCAGGCTCAGTCTTCTGTGTGAAGGCATTTAAATTTTAAAGAAAGCACCCTTAGCTAAGTGTTTATAATGCATGCAATAGAATGAAGAAAAACAAGAATTTGATCAGGTTTATTTTCTCTGCTAAATTAGTATATTAATAACATGGTAGGAGTCAACTTAAGTCCAGAGGAAGGAACCTATGTGATTTAAGACCAGGTCAGTCTCTGTACATCTGTTACAAGGAGACTGCAGATCAATGTTTTTCACACAAGTTTTTCTCTTGCCAGAAATTTCTCTTTGCCAAGCTTCCTCTGAGGAAGTAGGCAAATAAACCCATCACAAACATGTTAAATTGGGCACTTCTAAATACGTAAGAGAAACTAATACTGGCACACCTCCATTGCAGAAGAAGAAGCAGTCACTAAGTACTAAGATATTCCCCTTCCAGGTTGACACTTCAAGTGAGACACAAGAGCTGCTATGAGGTCTGATAGCTGCTTCATGGCCCATTTTGAGTCCCTAGTGAATCTCCACTAGAACAGAACGTACAGAGCACTACCAACAGTTTTACTTGGCACCATCTGGAACTGAGTTTGGCCAGAAACTGAAGAAGGCTCAAATCTCTGGAGCTTCTCCCTGCACTGACACAAAGTTTGTCCCTGGCTACTGCCAGGATCCCCACTGTACACAGAGACACGCCAGGGGAGATCTGCAGCTCTCACAGCGCTGGCTGATGCTGCTCTGGAAGCAAGCACAGGACTGTGGGTTTGGGCAGCCAGAGACACTAACAATACACTCAAAATTAATTCAGAGAGATTAAAAAAAAAAGTTTTCTACACATGAGGCTTCAAGTCATCACCACGTGTTAGTCTTTAGTTTGCCTGTTAGAACGGCCTTACAAGAGATATGAGAAGAAAGGTGAGCAAAAAACAAGGCAAGATGTCTGAAGGGCAATTCAAAGGAATCATTTTGTTCACCCAACAAAGGCAGAGTCATGACAACACACAGCCGCTCTCAACCCTACATCCCAGCTCCAGGCACACTGNAAGAAAGGAGGAAAAAAAAAATAATCTTTTCCTTCCTACATCCTGGCAGCAGACCAAAAATCAATACCAGTTGCCTAAGTAAAATCTCACCCTGACAGGGCCTCCCTGCTGGCTACACAGCAATACTAATGGTCTTGTAGTGGTCTTTAGACAACACAGGGATGTCAATATAATTTTGTTCCACTTTTCTTGCTTGCCAGCTCCCATCTGCAACCAATTCATAACCTCGGTTACTCATACCTTTGCACAAATGGACCAACTCTCCACCTACACATTTAACTGTCCCTTTCCTCACTTCAGTGCTTCTCTGATCACTGTGACAGCCTTTGCAGTGTGTCCCTCCAAATCTGCTTTGCCTTTAATATTTCACTAAAATGCCAATGAAAACTGCCTTCACCTCCCAGGAGCACAAAAATCTTCTTTTCTTCTTCAAGCACAGTAGACAAAGCCTATTCCCATCAGACTAAACAAATAAGCAATACAGTCAGAAAATCAGGGACACATATTGAAGACTTCTCAAATCTTACCTTCAGAATGCTTCAGAGATATTTGTTAACTCCTTAGGGAAAATATTCTTCTTTATAAAAAGATTGTTACATATGCATTTAGCAAAAGTGCTGGGAAAAAAAGCTCACTTTTGGTGAGCAACAACATAAAATATTCTAAAGTCTTGTCTGTAAAATGTTTACATTTTCTAAGCAGACAACTGGTTATAGAGAAACACAAACAGAAACACTGCCGTGTAGAAACAGAGGATGTAGAGCTGGATGCTAAACACACCTGTGAGGAAGGACGACCACCCTTCAGTCAGCACAGTGGTCCTGTCCTTCAGGAGCACTAGGGGCTTGACAGCCATTGAGCCTGGGCCAGGGTCTGCACCCCAATCTGGCCAGCCTGGTCCCCAGACAGAGCAAGCTCCCTGTGGGCACAGGCCTGTCAAGGAACAGCCATCCTCTGTAGAACCACCTTTGTTAACACAGATGAGCATATAAGAGAAATCAAGCAATAATACATAATTCATTGCATTCACAAGGACATTGTGAGAGTTAAACAGGCGGGGGTCGAACCCAACAACTCTGTTGGTTTTCACACAGTGCCCAAGGCAGTCGTGGTGCCAAGCAGCCAGGGCCTTGCTCTCCTACAGGCCACCATCCCCAGAGCCAACACCACTTACAAGCTGAGTGCAACTGGAAGCAATGACAAAATTTGTGGTAGCAGAAGTATCACATTCCAACCTGTATGAATGCTGTCTTTCAACAAGAAAAGCCCCACACCACAGATGACAGTTCCAGAATAGAGTCCAGCAGGTCTGTCACTACTATGGGGTGTTAATAGTCTGCAAGACCTCCCTCTTCCCTCCATTAGCTTGAAATGCCAATGTAACCTTTGTAACAGAATATTTCCTCTGGTGCAATACCAGCACATACCAGATTACAGCATACGCTTTTTAAAGGCACAGCACAGTAAAGCAAAGCAAAGCAGATGTTATCAGATAATGCTTTCTTAGCAGAGATTCAAAGGTAAACAATCTTGTTTGGTAGGCAACCATAAGGATGTGCAAGATTGATAACGGTCCATGGCAGAAAAGTATGGGAGCAGCTTTGAAGATTCAGAGTAACAGGCTCAAATCCTCATCCCCATTCCTGCAAGCTTCTTTTTCCCTCCCTACCTCTGTGCACCCACCCTGGTCTCCAGGTATTCCAGCTGTTCAGAGGAGATGGGCTCAGACTCCTAAACCTTGACATTCAGCTACTAATCCACAGTGAGTTGACACCTCCCTGCATTCCAGAATTCATTTGCAAGAACTGTAACTGCAATGGATGGAAACCTGGTGCAAGTCCAGCTGCACTCAAGGACAGCAGGAATTGGGTCTGCATTCTGCCACTATTGCCAACTATTGTTTCGGACCAGATGAGGTACATCAAAGTGAAAAACTCCAGATTAGTGGTATTGGGTGCAAGAGTGTTGCTCTTGAGGTTGCTCAGTGTCGTGATTTAGGCCAGATTGACCAATCAGAATGACAAATGCCCCTACCCCCAAAGCGAAGAGAGGAAGAGATAAGGAGACTTGCAAGGCTAGAATGAACTAAACTACTTAAATGAAGTATTAATATTAAAATAATTCTAAAAATAAATCATGAACTAGATCCAATATATACAAAACCATATCAAGCTCCCAGGGTGACATCACTGGCAGGCACTGGAGAAGTCCCAGACGAGACTCAGTGACGGATGGAAACTGGATTCCAGCTCTGGAGTGAGGAACACATGAATTAGGATTAAAGGCAGATGAACAGACAGGGCCCTCTGAAGAAAGAGGGCTGACCCTTTGATCCCTCAGCTTTTATACTGAGCATGGGGTAGATTGGGTGGAATATCCCTGCTGGTCAGGTTTGGGTCACCTGTCCTGTCCCCACCTCGCCACAGGTGAGACGCTTCCCTACTTTTTCCACTTCCAACACTCCAATGGGGCAAATCACAAAATTAACTGCTCTTGGTTCTTATAACAATAAGTATAAGCAAGAGCACACTCTTCCTTGGCATGAAGTACAAACACTGGTCTTATCACTCTGAGAACAAGCAGTTTTCTCCACAATATGCAATTAATTTCAGAGAGTTAGAAGAGGCCTAGCTAAGATGTAAAATTACTGAACAGAAAGTTTTACCTCAAACTGCAACATGCAGTAAGCATCAGCCTGGTAGGAAGCAAACAGACTGAGCAGATTCTGACTCTTTTATCCCTCATGAAAAGTCACTTTCCTCAAATTTGAATAATCTTGCCCATTGCTTACAAGAATTGATTCCTTGTTTGTGAGGATTTGGCCATGGTACCCAGAAGTCTGCAGCAGTTGCTCAAACATTCAGGCACTGTATAGAAGAGTGGTTCACATTATTTCATAACCATGCCCACTTAAAGAATTTTTTTGCCTTTTTTTTTTTTGCTTCCTACAAGGCATTAAAAAAAAAAGGTATTAGCAATTTCAGAAATTTCAGAATACCATAGCTACAGAAAGATATGGATTTTCAGAAATCAAGGAAAGTGAAAATTAGCATGTAAACATCTTATGTGAAGTAAAAGCACAGGGAAAGATTAACACCTTGCAGGGAAGAAGTTGGAGGCAAATGCACTATCAGAGATGAGAAGACCTTCAAGAAGATTGCAAAAGGAGTTGAAATATTGGGACTCATGAACAGGGGCCTGGAAAAAAGAATTGGGTCAGATTATAGTCTTCAAGGATTCTTATGATGTGGACGGAAATGACAGATACACACCACTCACAAAGGAAATTTAAGTTTAAATTATGTTTGCTTTGTCAGGATGCACTGTCTTATTTTGCTACTTTACATTATTCACAGGGAGCATCTCTTTCAATTCCAAGTCCCTGCAAATAATATCCATTGCAAGCACCCTAGCAAAAATTATGATAAAGCCATTTATATACAGTACTACTTTCAGCATGTCAGCATACAATTAAATAATTTTTAATTTTAGTTCCAGTACAAAGGCTATTTATCTTTAAATAAGATGCTTCAGAGCAATGAGTAGACATCCCATCAGTATAGGAGAATAGGATTAAAAAAAAATATTTATTCCATTTACATTTGATGCTATAAAATACACTGAATTTGCACTACTTTGCTTAGAAAAGTAAAATATTTGCAAAGACTGAGATCTGCTACTTCACAAGATAATAAACCAAGTATGATTCATACTGAGAATAGGGACATTTCTTAGTGAAAATAGTATTAAATTCTCACTGGGACAAATTTGTTCAAAATTTGTTATTTTGCTTCAGGCAAAAATGTCACATTGAATTAATGTGGTAAGTGTTAAAACTGCAACCTCTGTCAGTTTTGGACAATCTCTCCTCAAAAATCCATATGTAAAAGCACTTGGCAAACCAGCTTTCACAGATCTACAGATAAAATAAAACACATAATCTTCAAATATGCTGTAATTAATACGGCATCAATTACATTACTGAAAAAGATGACTTTCCCAGAATATTTATGAAAGACAGTGAAGAGCATTATGGACTTCTCCATGCATTTAACCCAAGACCAACATGTCAAGCACACATTGTTCAGCTGAACTGTGATGATATCTCTCTCTCCACACACACATATATATAGAAATGAAATAGGAAAGATGACAAAATATTTATACTGTGCATTTGCATTACAGGCAATTCTTCAGGAAAATGGTGTGTTTTGTTAGAAGGCCAAATCCTGAGTTCATGTAAAAGAAATAATATAAACCATGGTGCTCAGCTCGGAACAATCCAAAACACAGGAGTACCAGCAAAGGAAAGGGGGTTTCCTCACCAGACCAGTACATAGCAGCAGGTACAAGGTCCAATTCAGTAGACTTTGCACCCAGCCTGTCTCAGAAGCGGCAATGTACAGTTTGTTCCTTACTCAAACCTAGAAAAATCCATTTCCTCCCCAGCCAGAACTCAGAAAACCAGGATGTACAATAACTGGCCTGGGGGATTTCATTGACAAAAATGCAGATTGCAGACTTTCATTTTTGAATCACATGGATAACATAGAAAAAGAAAACAACATTATTTACACTAATCACAGTTCAGGGAAGGTTATGTTTAACCTTCTGGAGAGTTCATCTGCTTATCTGGGTTTGCACCTGCTTTAAGTGCAAAAAAACCCTTTACTTCCTAGTAACAAGTCAGTAAGAGTCACGCTTGCAGCTTCAGGCTCCACATTCCTAAGCATGTTGCTAAGATGTCCCTACCAAGTGTCTCAACAACCATTACACAGCTTTGAACTGCTGCTGGTATAATGCATGAAGTGGGAATCTAGGAACACATGAAATTTCCTCTGTTTAATATTTAGTCATATTTTACTTCATTTATTTTTTAACTTCTACAATGAACCAAGTCAAACTATCAAAGGCAATGACACTTATACATTCCCACTACTTTTATAGTAAAATTGATATGCAGAACTTAATAACCCTGATTTACAGTTGCAGTCATTAGTATTCGGATACTCTTTCTTAGCCTACTACATCCTTTGGTTCTTTTAATTTTAGGAAACTGAAACCCTGAAAGTCTCCCATCACTTCCACTTTTTATATTATACCCTTATAATTCTTCACCAAAAACAAAGTTACAGAATAATCACATATAGATGGTTTTATTGTCTCGTATGTTAATTTAGTTTTAAGTTGGTGCAGTTCCAGCTACAATGTCCTGGAGTATGAAGTTTTCACTCTTCCCACTAATTAAGTCAGTAGCTTCAATTCAGTGGTTTCAATCAAAACAGAAAGAATGAAAAACTTCTTATTACAACTTGATCCCTGTCAATTTCTCTTTTAATTCAAAAGTATTGCATTGAAGAGACAGAATACTATGGTTTTTTTAAATCTTAAAGAGTCTAAATTGAAAAAGCAAATGTAGGAATTTCTCTTTCAGCTTTGCAAACACACACACTCATACAATTGAAGCGGGGTAAGATGTGCAGAAGAAAAAAAGCAAAGCAGAAGACTAGCCAAAATGAAGTAAAATTTTGACTTCAGAAGCTTCAAGGAAATCCGGGGTTTTTTAATTGAATTTTAACTGGGGGGAAAATGGGTGGTTGAGGCTCTCTGGCCCACAACCAAGTTGATACTTTCAGCAGGCTGAAATGCTATGTTAGAATCTGGTTCTGGTGGGATTAGGAGATCAAATTTAGAGCTCACCCACAAGAAGTCTTTCTCCATGAAGGCAGAAAAGCAGCCTGCATGCCCCACATAAGATTTCAGCAGCTCTTGCCCCAACAGCTGACACAGCAGAGCAGAGCTTTCTCATAAGAGTTAAAACAAGACAGACAAAAGAACGTGGAGTGCCTATGTAAACTAAACAGAGTATTAGGTCACCATAACGCTGAGTGAGGGATCACACAGAGAGCAGCACACCCAGGCAGAATCTGATCTTAGTTGCCCCTGAAGGAAGTTATCCAGTACTCCTTATTTTAACATTATAAGGAAGATTCACATTTTTATATTACAAAGCACTGTTTTGCTCTTTTTCTGGCTGGTGACCGCCACTGAGACTTATATTAGCCATTGCAGAGGTAAAAATAACTTCTTGCAAAGAGTCATTGGAGGGTATTTCCTCAGTTTTCCTATTAAAAGATACTTTATTATCTCGGGAGTGGCTACGTGGTGCCTGACCATCAGAAAAGAAAGCACGAAACACAACTATCACACGGCAGAGAATCTGAAGCTCAATTAGGGGAAAAAAAAAAAAGCGCATCAATGAAATGTGAAAAATCAGAACTTTCACTTTCTACTGTATTTGAGGATAGACGTTTCTATTTTACTCGAACAAAGATAAAGATTGTTAAACTCATCAGTCTAGCTCTGGGTAAACCAGGTACATCAGGCTTAACTGGGTACACCAGGAATAACTGTGCTATTAAGTCAATGCGTGCACAAGCAGCTCAGCTGCTTCTTTTTCAGTCCAATCTTTTGAAGTAAAAAGTAGTTTTCTTATCTCCTCCTTCCTCTGTACTTAATTTTTCATAATGTAAAGCTAAGAGAGAGAATGGGTTAAAGAATGGGTTAAAACTGCCCAGAGCTGCTCTTGTGCATGTCCTGGGCAGTGAGAAGGCTTGCAGTAACTGTGGGAAATCGCCTCCTTGCAGGAAGACAGCTGATGTGCCTCTGGCAGCTGCGAGGAGTAGCAAGCAGGACACTAAATGACCCGAGTCAGATAGTCTTCTAAGAGTTAAGGCAAAATAAATTAACTCAGACACATTTGTTTTTTCCCCTATCTCTAGCACAGCAACAAGCAAAAGAAACAGCTTGCCTGCCCTGGCTCCTTCTCTCCGACAATAAAAAGAACAAAAAGAATTAGAAATCAGCTCAAACCCTGTAGTACTTTGAACTCTTGCAACTTCTGTTACAATCTCATTCCTTTTTTCTCATCCAGCTGACAAATTTTTTCATGCTTTTAAACAGTTCCAACTCTGCCAACTTTTAACTGGTTGCACCAATGCCTACAGTCTTGAACCAGGCCCCGAAACTCTACAACTTCACATATTCAGGTGAAGGGCGGAGAAAAACATTAAGGCAGAGTGAGAAGCTACATGGCCACACCACATCCTGCCCCCAGAGTCTCAAACACCATGCCCATGCTACCAGGGTGTGTTGAGACCTCTGCAGCAGAGTGGAAAGCTCCTGATCAATGTCTTGCTCTGCTGCCCACACCACTGCCAGGCACCATCCCACAGCTGAGCAGCGGTAAAAGGTTTTGATAGACATTTTTTCCTGGAATTGGTCAGAAACTGTTTTACATCAAAGAGACTACTGATGTCTGAATCTCTAAAGTTTCAGAGTTCTCTCAGTTCGGACAAGCCCTGAAGCATTCACAATTATATTCAAGTCACTTTACCCAGGATCTCATGACAGGAATAGACTTCCTTAGGAGATTTTTAGTGTTTCAACTTTGCCATTCTGGTTGGGAGCATTGGGAGATGCTCCTGACCTTGAAATTGAAAAAAAAAAAAAAAAAAACCAACCCTTCATTGAACATTTGGGGGCACTAAAAAATTTTTTTAAAAAATTCTGTGAGGCCAATTATCAGTTTGTGCTATGTAAGGGACAGCCCTAGTTTCAGATTTTTTTCAATCACTTTTAGTTATTGAAGTCTCAAGAATACATTTTTCTTGTATTTTCTTAACAGCTTTTTTTCAATGAGAATTAGAATTTTCTGAATTCATCCAGTTCCATCAGAAACAAGGCTTGTACTTTTTTTTTTTTTTTGCCAGAATTGCAAAGATAAACCAAAAAGCTCACCAGTTCAAGAAAAGCCTGATTAAAGTCACTAAAGTCTTAAGACTTCACTTTATGTTTCACCCTGTTGCCCCAAATCCAAAAAAGCTACTTTAAGAATTTTGAGCATCCCTTTTCCATTCTGCCTACATCTTCGGTCTTTTATCATTAAGAATGGTTTCCTCCCTTCCTTCAAAGGCCATGCTACTTTCATTTCCCTGAAAGATGAGCCTTCATTATACCCAAATACACAATCAGAAAAAATGTTTTGCATAGGTTCAGGCTGCAGCACCCTACCCAAACTACATTTCATTTTACTGGGTCTCCTAGGTTGCTTGTGAGTAATAAGAATAAATTCAGACTGATTCTCATTTTCACAAGTGCATAATCTCTTGAATTTCCTCAGGCTCCGATTGTCTTTATTATTACTTGTGTGTTTGTCCTGCAAGTCTTTAAGTATAACGTAGAATAGCTATATACTTACAACATCACACTGTCCATGCTTACTGCATTAAATACACCAAACAGAACTTACCAAAAAGAAAATCGTCCTAAAACAAAACAAAAGATTCATGACCCAAAATGTCATTTTTCTTCCCAGTAAAAGTTCTCTATCACCACTTGTTTAAATTCCATGTATAAATTGAATAACTGTATTTTCCTGTTTCAGTAGATGTAAAGCAAACAACATATCAAAACAAAACATTTCAAAACACCAGACTTTGACACATTGAAGTCCTGGTCAAAATACGATTGAGGTACAGTCACCTGAACAGCTGTTCTTAATTTTAGTCTTGAGCTCTTTATTCATCAGATCCTGTAGTTTATAATGACTCGTGACAGATCACAACTCCTGCATGAATTGCTGCACTTTATTTCAAAGAAGAAGAAAACCACAGACTATTTCAGGAAATGCAGGCCACACTCTCTTTGTGGACTACAAAAAAGAAAAAAAAAGAAAAAAAGCCAAACACCACTAACACACCACCACCACAGAAGCATAGGAACTATGTTTACCTAAAAATGTGATGTTTTTACCTTAAGATACTTAAGATATTTTGACAGACGATTCTCAAAAATATTTATGGCACAGTTTGAAGGAAACAATATAGATATCATCTCATTACATACACACTGTAAAAAACAGTCTTTTACTAGTAAGAGTTCACAAACCAAAACAATGGTCTGGATAAAAGGAAAGAAGAAGGGCTGTTATCCCTACAGGTACAAGTAGTTACAAGATCCCTACGGAGACACACAGAGACTCAGTGACACGCTATAAGGCACAGAAAGTATTTGACAGAGATAAGAACCAAGTCTATATTCCCTCCCTCTGCTCTCCCAACACCAGTCTTAACCACAAGAACACCTGTTTTTTCAAAACAAAAAGGCTGGGTATCATTTTATGACTTCCCAATTCCAGATGCACAGGCAGACTTAGAGAAGTTGAAAAATTTATTTTGAATAAGCTTCTTATAACAGCAAGTATCTGACAACCACAGCAAGGTGAAACTCTCAGGTATTTGCAAAACAAGACACAATTAGCATTATTAGACAAAGACACACCATGACATTATATTGCCATGAGAAGCCATGTGATAATTTAGATGTGAAAGGAAACCTGAAATCCACAGGTAGGTAAGGGAGAGAAGAAACCATATTAAGGTTAAGAGCCAGAACCTCATAGGAGAAAGAGAGAGAGAGATACACATAGCGGGTTTTGTTGCTGTTTTTCTCACATGAAAATAAATTAAAAAAAAAAAAAGGAAGAAAAAAAGAGAGTTATTTCCCCCTTCCCAAATCAGCTTTTGCAAGAGCACTTATTCATAGACAGCTTTAGTCAATTAAGAAATCCCAGGGTGTTTGCCTGTTATTCCCAATGTCTCTACTGCTCGCAGGTGCAGGTCTAACTCAAGCCAGACCCAATTTCAAGTTCCTTTGTAGTTTAACTATACCAAGCAGCACAGCTGTAGCAATGGCCTCATTATGTATATTACCTACTGGTTTCACACTTGAATCCATTTTAAAATCCTCCATGTGCCTCCCTATTAGCTTAATAATGAAGAATGTATCAAAGAGTATGCTGCTAAGTTGACTGAAAAATTCAAAGCACTCCCAGCAAGACAGAGCTGTTGAAGCCATGAAATAACAGAGGTCACTGAATTCAGTTCTCGTTGTGATATTGCTAGTTATTATATTCACAAGCAAAACCTGAACATCTGAGGCAGGCAGAAGGTGATGCATTTTTGCATCTTTGGTGATAATAGATTTGCCATGGAATGTAAGAATCAAAAAGTTAATCTAGGCAATTAGCTGGATGAACATCATATGTCTCAGCTGTTTTGTACTTCATCCTAAAATCTGATAAGTGCTTATTGTAAATTAATTTAAACATCTCTTCTATGAGTAAGGAAGAGCAGTATCTAGTGATTAGAGCACCATCCTTGGGCTATTACTGCTGTAACAACAAAGCAGAATTTCATTATACTATGTGCTTGGCATGCAAGGAATCTCTGTTTCATTAACACCTGTAACAATAGCAAAAATTTTTTTTTATTTTATTTTTTATTTAATAAAAACAGCAGTAGTCCAGGCATTTGTGTCAAAATGAAAAAAAAAAAAAAAAGAAAAAAAAGCCAGTCTCTGGAGGAAAGTTAAGATTTCTCTACCAAAGTGCAAACATGGGTAGATAGCATCGTTTGACTAGAGTTCTGGCTGCTGTTTATCCTCAGTGCTGCTCTTACTACCATTATTTAGATGATGCTGGCATCAAAGCTTGATTTTCTAGTGTACATCTGCCCTCATATTCTAGTTTCACTTGCTTAGTGATACTTGTTTTATAGGAAACATAGCAAGTTAGAAACTAGGGAACATGTGAGAGCAATGGCATAGCACTGAGCAGAGGAGACTGTGATGTATAAATGTTTTCAACAATTTGTCTAAATGGTCAAAGAACTACACTACAATAGAAAGCAACAGACTAATTTAGTTTTAGAATTTACATTTTCATCACATATTGGCTCAAAAAAAAAATGAAAGCTAACACAAGGTCAGAGTAGATGTATAACCAGAATTGGATGTGTACAGTAGGAAACTGCTTTTTTTGTGAAAGACCTCAGATATCAGAGGGAGCGTGCCAAAACTGAAAGAGGAACTGCTGAAAGATGCCACCTAAGAGGTCAAAAAAAGCTACAGAAGTTTGTATGAGTTGTCATTGAATGGGATAGAAGCTGGTAGACAGCAAGAAGCATATTTCAGCATGGCAATTCCTCTGAGTTACTCTCCACACAGATACACGAATGACACTAAAAAGGACCCAATTGAAGTTGTGCAAAAATAATTTAAAAAGAGAAATTAAAACCACCCTATCCCATAGAATCATTCCACTTTTCCAGCCACCTCAGTTCTGTCTAGTTTTTTTATGTTTTCGGGATTTGTGGAATTTGTTGCTTAAGATTCAAAAGTGTATTAATTTGCCAACAGATTAATACCTAATCAAACAGTATCCCACCTTCTGTTCTCCCACTTGCTATCCTTGAATTTATATCATCAGTTTAGTATGACATTTAAGCAGGAGAAGGAAATATCCTACTGGAAGGATCCTAACACTAAGAAGTGAAATGTAATCATTGGAAGCACCCATTTGTTACCTGTCATTCATAAACTTTGTACCAGACTTTGTACCAAACTTTGTAGTTGATGGTATCTACATACCCTGTAAATTTCCATACAATGTGTAAGCACAAAAGGAATTTTGGTTTACAGTCTCGGGACTTGGATTTATTTTTTTTATTAAAAACATCTGCAAGAACTCACCAGAACCACCGCGCTGCATACAGATTAATTAATTAATTGCCACAGGATTGCCAGCTCTCACTTGGGCAAATAGCCAAGGTTGGTGGAAGTAACGAAATAAAACCACTGACAAACATACTTAATTTCTTACCATAACAAATAGGATATCTCCCAGATGAAACAATTTCATTTCACTATCCTTGCTGAGGCAGATGCAGAGCAGGAATCCTTCAGAGTTTCTTATAGGAAAAAATAAAAGAGACTAAAGATTTTAATGTACAGTAGAAGAAATAATTCATAGAACAAAAAAGTACCTTTTTGTTACAACTGATGGAATCTCCATGCTCAGTACTTGCTGCTTATAGAGCTCTGTTCTCATCATTAAGTCTTCCTGCTTCCTTAGAGTAGCAGAATCAAGAAGGAACTGGAGACATTACTGTACAAAAAGGAAAAAACTGTTTCTGAGATGCAACATCTCAGAGAAAAAGGACTGTACCCATACTGCCAATGACATTTTCTTCATTTGTTGTTTTTAAATAGTTCAGTTCTTATAGTGAGAAGATTTACTTAAGTGAACTCCAAAGATTCAAATCATGGAAGGTAACAGAATAAACATAGTTACAAATATTTAAGGCCTTATTCCCACATTCTCTTGATTTGTGCATTTTATTTGGTGATGTTTCTAGTTCTGAAAACATTGAATACCTCCAGGGTCCACATATAGAACCTAAACCATCATAACAAGAAAGGGTGATCAGATGTCCAATATTTGCTCATATAATAAGGAAGAGGACAAAAATAACATTGGTATGATTATTGTGACAAAGAATGAATTTCAGTGGCAGTCAGTGTTTCCTAAGTGGAGATGAAGAGGCAGCAGAGAAGAATCTTATCATAGTCTAGGCACATGAACTTTGGATGTGATAACAAAAGAAGGATCCCATTTCTACATTGTATATTATTGCTTGGAGAAATGCAAATGGGAAAGCTTTTGTGGATAAGATCAACATACATAACTTCAGATTCTAACAGACAAGAATATATTTTTAATTACATGCACACACATAAGTTCCTGGTAATGTTGCCCAAGGAGTAGTTAATAGATTCATATTTTTATTTCCTATATAGTAACAGTAAAAATATAAATTGCAACATCTTGTTAAGAACAACAACAATTAATGCCCAATTCCCATAGTCATGAGGAGGGTTGTAAATATTTTTATATACTTTAATAATATCCAATTGTAATTTTGTGCTAATTGCTTTAATCAGCCCAACCTGAAGTGTTATAGTATTTTTCCATAATTAACCAATACCACATGACAAGCAGTGCTTTTCAGAGCTATTATAGTACTTTCTAATGCTATAATAAACAAAGATCATGCATCTTAATTATAACCAATAAAAATTCCATACACATTTAATTATATGCTACAGTGAAATTCCCATAACTTTAAAAAAAAGCTCTGTCGTGATTATTAAGATGTTGCTAATATGAGCTCACCCTAATGGGTTATGCCCAGTATTAATGTTATTGCAAATAGTTTACATCAAGAACCTGTATCTCCAATTTAAATGTTAATGGACTGAGTCTTTTTCATTTATAGTGCAAGAAAAGGATAAAGCTACTGAAGTCAATGAGATTATGTAAAAATGCTAGCTAGAATATTAGTGGCTCAATATTCAAATGCATAGCATAGAGCATAATTTCTCAGATACTTTTACCCCTGTTCCTGTCAATACAAAGAAAAAAAAAACTCCTAATACCACCAGTACATGTTGCATTTGAATCAGTTGGAGCAAAATAACAGGTCTTTCATGTGAATGAAAGATCACAGCCATCTTAACTTCTGTAAATCATGGATTACCTTTTGCTTAAAGGTTAACAAGGCATGAGCCAATTTAGCCAGTGAGACATGACTAGACCCCAGGTGATTGTGCCATACTACTCATCCCTACTGCGTTTCCCAAAGCAGTAGCTCTTTGTCCAAGGTGTCTATACAGAGGAAGAGGAGTTCGGGACAAGCAGAAAGCCATCAAAGTTCAGTTTGGAGATCACTAGTGTATACCTCCACCATCGCAAAGCTAAAAATTTGAAGAGACATCACTTGTTTTTTTAAAAGATGAGTTTAAATGCTATTGCATGAACAAATCCTATTTCTGAAGTTTGTTATCCCCTCCCAGCACGTATAGAACATGATACCTACTAGATCAATACTCTGAAGTCCTTGGGTGTTGGGTACTTCCTATTCTATTTCAGCCCTGAACTTTCACATAGCCAGAGAAACCAAGCTCCACTCTACATTCCTCCTTGGCCTCAGCAAATCCCAGACACTGTCACATTCTCTTGAAGTGTATTACCAGATCCCACAACTTAGATCAACTTATAATAAATCTATAACAAAACTACCATGACACAAATCTCACAAGCAAATGCAAAGATAGTCTGCACTTCCCCACCCTGCCACTGTTGTGCCCCAATTTGCGAGCACTGTCATCAGATGGCTATAGCTCACATTTGCAGTCCCTGCTTCCAAGAAGACGCTACAGTCTTAAGCAGGATTTAGACCATCTCAAGGGAGATATAAGTGTTGTGTTTTCTGTGCTTCCCTTCCACCATTGCATTGTTCCTGTCATTGTCTCTTTGTTCATACTAACAGTTTTAGTACAAGTCTTTAGTATTAAGTGGCAAATAACAGGCATTAATTAGACTTACTGATGTGCTGTTCTGCACAAATATATAGCAGGAATCCATCCTTGCCACAAAAAACTTATAGATTATTATCTCCTCTTTTTTCTTTCCCCCCCCCTCTATTGCCCTTTTTCCTCACTGTCTCCTGCCCCATTTTTCTTTCCTACCATTTAAATTTTAACACAGATTTTTGCAATACCACTTTATTGGAACTGCAAGATCTTAGAAAAATATCTGTATGATATTCTCTATTCTTTTATTTAAGACTTTTCAAGACTGAAGAAAGCATTATTAAAGTCATGGGAGATATATCTGAGTCCCAACCAGCAAAGTTAAGAGCAAAGTTCTGGGCTTGAGTTTCAATGTTGAATAAGGAGAAACAGTCAACCTCTCTTGTGTTTGGGTTACCATGCTTAAACAACGCAACTGGAAACTATAATCATTTAATGATTTCTTTGCTAATCAGTGTTAATGCCCCAAGGAGGTTACAATATTTAAAAGATCTTAGACTACTTCATATTCAGGCCACTTCTTAGAGCAGACCTACTTTCCTGGCCAGTAGCGCTCTCAAACTCTCAGCCACAAACCAGAATGTTCCCCAGTGTGACTACCCTACTGCGTTATGCATCAAAGTAGGACAGTTCTAAGGAGAAAAGATGTAATGAATTCTACTATGCTTGGTTATGTCTATGAAATTGTAATATTTACTTCTCCCTGACTTCAGAAGCTTCTAAGTCCCATATCTTCCTCTCTCTTAGAAGCTACTTCAAACTTTCCAGGTCATTTTGAAATTCAAGGCTGGCCTTTGCAGTCTCACTTCCCATTTCAAAATAGTAAAGGTCAAATTTCCTACCAAAAGGTACTAGAAGAGAAAGATATTACAGTACAGGACAGCCCAGTGTTTGATATCTTTATTTTAACTGACAAAATGAAAAACAATAATTTCTGAAGGTTCTGTAAGCCCCTGAAACAACCAGCAAAGCATAGTTGCCTGAAGTTTTGTGGATTCTTCCCTAATCCTCTTTATAACAGATGGGACACCATGGACTGTCAATGATCCACAAACCACAACTGGCCTATCTCATTTTAGACAATCAGGGATTAATACTGTCATATTGTTAGTCTCCTACGAGACTGGGACTCGAAGAATGAGCTTTCTCATAAGATACCATGGTATTATGTTTTACTACCCTGATTTTAAGATTTTCTGGAAAAAGAGCTTTTACCACTTTGCTACCTTTGGCCACTGTTGTATCACCATTTAAACTGCGAACACCCAATTTTGCCTCTACAAACTTGCACATAGTTTTGATTGTCTTCAGTGTGAGTTAACTGCACATATACATTTATCAAAGTGGAGTTAGTGATATTTTTACTTACTACTAGCTACCGAATGCTTTCACTGAATGCTGCACTGGTCCAAACATTGAGTGATTAAGAATGCAAGGTGTGGTGCTTTAACACAAAGTATAAATACATAATTTTTTTCATCATAAGCTAAATCTCAAACAGTGTTTCTGTTCCCCTTACAACCGCTGAGCGCATCGCTCTTCATTAAATGCTTTTAAAAAAGAAATCCTCCTAACTATGATGAGATCATATCAAACACCTTTCAGCCAGTGTATAAAGTATTTGGAGTGCCTCATAAACAGATTGGCAGCTCCTGTTCTCGGCCAGGGACTTGCCATAGAGCAAAATGCAGTGCTTGCTTTCTCACTGCCTCTTTAATACTGACATGGTCCCCAGCACGGCCAATTATCTTAGTGCTCTTGCTCTGATCCAATTTTTCTTTTTCAGTCCCAGTACCCACCTTCAGACACAAGAGGACATCCAAAATCTGCTTGCAATAAATCAAGGTTTGAAGAATAATCTGCAGGCATAAGAGCAGTTAAAGGAAAAAGACAACCGTGTCATATAATTGAATATATGGCACTCCTGGAATATATCACTGGCATAAAGAACAGGTGAGAATTTTGTAACAGGCAAAGAGAGGCCTTACTTTCCCTCCTTCTTGTCTTAATGTATTATTCCGGATTGCACTCAGACTACTTGCTAGCATCAGTGAAGGAGTTTGATAGAATTTGTACCAGATCAAGATTTGTACAATAAGAGCCATAATGGATCTCCCTGCTCTTGTAATGAGTATTCTATTGCTGGCCTACAGTACTCCTATTTGAGTATCTGTCATCAGAGTTGTTATAAACTTCTTATGGAGTTTGTAACTGTCATTTCAATTGCTTTGGGATGAAATGTGACCTGTTTTCATCAGAGCGGAAGACTTTCAGGCTGTTGTTGGGAAACAGACCAGAAACAGAAGTGTCATCTTCATTGCAGATGCAATCCTAATTTAACCAGAAATATCACAAACAAATATGAACAGTGCAGACTTCAAGTCAAGATTAGTAGTTTTACAGTTGTCTATCAGATGCTGAGTTAATGTTCTCCAGCACAACAGAGAAAGGCAAAATATCAGCATTTTTGGGAAGGGACATTGTTCAAACATGCACTCCAGAACAACAATAGAACAACAGACCTGGCTTTGTCAGGTCTTGCCTGAGTTTGAATGGCAGTATTTGGCTGATAAGGACTCTATTGGTCCTTATCCTTAACAGGGACACCTGCGGCTTTCATAAAGGATTAGAATTTTTGCACTGCAGACAGATTTACAGGGTCAAAAATCACAAAATCACAAAAGTCCAAATCACAAGTCCCTGGCAGGGCTTTTCATGCTCCTACCCTGCAAACCGCTTACCCCAGCTTGCCCCAACTACCTTTGGTTACTCTTGGAGTGAGCTTCAGCAGAAACCACCTAAAGAGTTGCAAGGGCACCTTCTGAGCCAGGGGACATTTTTCCCTACTAGGGTAAGAAAATATGTAAACGTGTTTCCAAAGAGCCTGGGTTTTATTGTCCAGTCAAGCTAATAATGACAGTTTTTATTACACAATAATGAAAAATACTTTTTATTTGCATATGTTCTCTAAAATTTGCTTCATCTTCGTATAGTATAATAAATTAATTTTATAGCACCATAAATAAGGATAGAAATCATATCCACTAAGTATTTGATCATATTTTAGGATTTTTATTAGACTAGAAGATGGTCCAAACTTCCCAGTTGCATTTTCACAGGAGTGTTACATGACAATTTGCAGTAAATTTTTGACTCTAAGTCTGTATGTGCAATGTAGCAATTCCAATTCTTTCCTGAAAGCTTCACTTTCGTTATAGGCATCTGTTAGGAACTAACCAGAAACACTTCACAATAAGTATAATTACTACAGCAAAATCTGTTCAAATAATTTAATGCATTCACATTACACCAAGTGAATCCATCATCTACCCTGCTGACACAAGAACATCAACATATTGTAATCCAGTATATTCAATTTTAAGCAAACTGTATATTTCTGGATCACTAAGTGATCTACAAAGGTTTCTTTGCAACGTTCCTCCTTTCTTGCTCTCAGCCCTTCAGCCTTTGGAGGCAAATAGTGCGTATTGAACCAACCTTATTCAATGTTCCATTTTCGTCATTCAGCAAAATATGGCTTACATGCACCCAAGCTTCTGCAAAGTCTGTATTTGCGCAGCTTATTCATAGAAGCCGTAACACTTTTCGGTGTGAAAGCCAGTGCCAGGATCCCATAAGATGAGACAGTTAAACACAGAAATATTAATAGAAGCTACTATCGTAGTATTTTAATATAACCTAGAATCTGGGAAATGAAACAGTTGCTGACAGTGGGAACTCAAGATTTTGCAATCAGAGGGTTCATAATAGGTTCTGGAAGCCAGGCAAAGAGTGACTGGTTATTTTGTAGGATAGAAGTGGTTAAAAGATTATTTTTGTTGCAGAGAAAAATGTTGGATAAACAATAGAATAACCATTCAGTAAGCTTCAGGCCAAGCTTTTTTAGATGGGTTTCATAATCAGAAAACATTTAAAATCCAT
This sequence comes from Nycticryphes semicollaris, assembly GCA_013400055.1. Lineage (NCBI taxonomy): Eukaryota > Metazoa > Chordata > Aves > Charadriiformes > Rostratulidae > Nycticryphes > Nycticryphes semicollaris. Next base: position 287,764 of record VXBJ01002583.1, on the reverse strand, counting down.
TAGGATCTGCAATCAGACCTTATTCTGTGTTAAGGAAGTAGCTGCACAAGTTATTTCAACATACTTCAACCTTTTAATATCAGCGTTTCTTCACTTTACATAAAATATAGCTGGGCTCAATCACTTAGTATTTATATATACTGATATACAAATAGATACTCCCTGCTTCTGATTTTTAGAGAGCCTTACCAGGGTACGAGTGCTCTCTTCCAGGTTTAAATACTGCCCATGTGCCCCCCGCCACTGCCCCCAAATCTTGTCTTGAATGTATAAACTTTAAGAGTGTTCTAAATGTTGTGGTTGTTTGGGTTTTGTTTGTTTTTTTTTTCCTTTAATTGGTAGGACCAAGACTACACACAACTCAGAAATTTCCAAAGCTTGATAAATTTAATAATCACAATGAAAATTAAGGTATTCAGTTCCTTCACCATGCACGAAAACACTGATATCTGGAATTCTGCCAAAGGAAAAAAAAACAACCAAAAACCTTTACAACAATGTTATCCACTAATTCACCTTTAACAGCTCTCAGAGCACCACAGTGAGGGAAGTCACAGATAACTGCCTTTTGATGCCTCTTCCCTGTCCAACAAATATCAGTTAAAAGGAGTTCAGCAGCAGCCAGTCCAGAAATCCAGAAATGCTGCATGTGAAACAGTTTCAGAACAAAAACACACAAGGCTTTGCCAATAGTTTCCATATTCTGAGCTAAATATTAAAAGCCAGTTCTACTTTGAATGCACTTTAAGATTATTGGGGGTAGGAGGGTGGGGAAGAATTGTTTGAACACGTCATGGTTCAGGGAAACATCAGTATTTAAACTTGTTGTTAATAGCTTAGACTGGTCTGGTTGATTAGGCAGTGATTTTATAACACAGGAGTTTGGGTTGGTCGGAAACAAATTCTAACAAATGCAATTTCAACACTCTCCATGGAGAACAAATGCAGGCAATGTTTAGCTACGTGCACTAAATTCTTAATCGATCCATACTGACAATCTTTTAGAAAAACTGAATACATTGACTAAGTTGAAGCCAGTTCTTGGACAGTGCAATAATATGCTAAGAAGTGTTCACAGTTATTAACCACCTAACCAAAGACTACAGTCATTCATATTTGGCCTGCAAAAACACTTCATAATGGCAATGAACAGATTTACATGCTATCCTTGTTTTCAGATAGAAACTACGTCGAAATCATATGATCCAGTCCCTTAAAACGTGTGTACTGTCATATATGGCACCTCTGATCACTTCTGCTAAGCGAATCTGCACAATTCTCATGACTTCTGAGGGGATTGCTCATTTGGTTATTAATAGGGTTCTCCTTTCAGAAACTCCTAAGTTAGACATTTTCTGGATAAGTCATCTCTTGTGATCAAGACACTATTTCCTTTTCAGTCTAATACCATCTTGCACTGTATTACTTTGGAACTATTTTAGAGAAGAAAAAAAGAAAAAAGGTAGTAGCACAAGAAGCTTACTTCTCACTTGGTTTTGTCTCACAATCAATCACACCCTAGTTGAAGTAGTAGGGTCAGTTGTTTTCTATCACTGTGGAAGAGTTCAATTTCATAGTACTAAAGCTCACCACTTCACAGCAACAGTTCTGATGACACACTAGGGTAAAGCCTGTATAATATAAAGCAGAGGATACCAGGAACGAATACACTTCTGAGGTCAAGGGAATTGAATTGCATAGAAAAATAAGACCTCAAAAGCAGTATAATACGGGTATTCAAGATGATGGAAGTGCTCAATAAAATACAGCTTTAGATATTTTTATACTGATGCAATCAAAAATTTAAAGGATTGCTGACAATGTAAAAAAGGAGGAATACCAAAGCATAAGCAGAACTATTAAGCTAGATAGTTAAAGTATAATACGGTGCTTGTTTCATTTGTTTTCACAAGAATTATAAGCATATACCCTATAACTATCTGAAGAGACACTCCAGAAGACTACTTCCTGAATGGCTCAACTAGCCAATATCACAGTTCCTCAAGGCAGAAATTTATGCACTTTGAAAAAAAGGTAGCAAATCTTCACTGAAGTCACTACAGCTACAGATCCATCAGGGAGGATGTGACCCTCCTAGAGCAACGGAGTTACTCCACCTCCATCAGGCAGCACATTGCTTTGGTGCTCTTAAATCTATCATTATCTTTTCTGATTAATATCAAAATTGCTGCTTGCGTATCACTTTAGTAAATGAGCTTTTTTGATGTGGAAAGGGCTGAGAAAGATCTAATGCTAAGGTACAATGAAACAGAAAGAGACAAACTAGTGAGTTCCATTTTTGAGAGAATATCCTTTCAAGACATTTTCCCCCAGGGCCACTGTAACAGAATGCTGTATTTAAATCAGCGGGTCATGCACCAGAAGATGGTTTAACTGCTAATTAACACTAGATGATATACTGAAAATTACATGCTAATTAATTCTCTGTAGATTTAAGTGCCCTTCCTTCTATGTCATTTTCAATGACCATATTAACATGAGGAACAGAATGGCATTAATTACTAATTCACATGACAAACATGTGAAGCTGTATTAAATATCTGATGGAGGTTAGCTAAAAAGGAAGATGTAGGTCAAAGTTGTCAACCACAGGCCACGGTATCATAAAGATACCACACATTAAAAAGAAGAGGACATATATTACCCATTCAATCTTCCTGTCAGTTTGATGTTGTTCTCTTATATTAGATTTTCTTGCAAGAAGATCATTATTCAGAAAATAGGATTCAGCTGTTCAGAATACAATAGTGAAAATCCTACAAAATGAGAGCAAGTAAATCGAAAGGAAATAATCTTGTTCTTTTAGAAAGTGACAGTGATTACAGTTTTTTTATTAGTTAACTGTTAACTCTCCACACATCAAGAGTGTGAAAATGACAAAGAAACTGAGCACGTGTAAGTTACAGACGTAGCTAAAGAATCAATATTCCAAGGACTGGTTCCACACCATTCCCCCTCTGGAGTAAAAAAAGCCTTTTAACTCATGTATGTACAGCATTGGTACTCAGAGCTATTGGTTTCATATCTTTTAGTTTTGAGGTCTGGGACTACCTTAAATAAAGCAAAATCCAGTCACTAGAAAACAAAGATCAAGCCAGACATTGCTCATACTTTCGAAGGATCTCAAATTTCAAGTAGTGACTATAGGTCATCACAATACCAGGTTTCAAAAAGCATAAGCAAAAAGTGGTTATAATACTAAAGTTACATTTTGTGTTTGTCAGATACATCTTGGTGCAAGGCTATGCCTTTAGTTTCAAAAGTTAAAAAGTTAAATGTCTCCTTTCCAGTACCTTTCAATGAAAGTACTGGTAATTTGTCATTAGAGAAACATTAGCTGCCAAGGCCTAGCAGCAATTTCTTTTTTTTTTTTTTTTTTTTAAACACAGACTTTATCTGTGCCTACGTCTGCATCCTGTACATGCACATATGTATTTAAATACATCTTTACAAGGATTCCAACTTTGTTTCTGATATCAGAACTACTGTAGTCTTCTAACATCAGGTAAGCAGCTGACCGTACTAGATTGCAGGACCAGAAGGGACAAGGAGTTTTCCTGAAAAAGATGACCGTAGCTTTCATAATGGACACATACAATGCAGTCTAAGTCAGTTCATGGACAGTGGTGGTACAGCAACAGGAAGATCATCCCAGCTGTCTCTAATACCTTCCATATTTAGCAAGAAAACAGTTTAATTTTCCTTTGCCTCCAGTTAACGTTATCTATACAAATGTGTTCATGACCTCCCTCATGAGGGTAAGATGTTGCTGGGCTTTTCTTCACTATTTTGTTTATTATTTGCACCACCACGCAGTTTCTTACAGCAAGCTAAGCAACCAATCCCTCAACCTAACTTCAGAAAATATTTTTTGTTTTGCTTTTCTTAAAAAAAACCCAGCTGATTGCTATCAGTTTTGCTTAGCATTTAGACCATCACTCAGAGTTTTCTACTGCAAGCCAAGTAGCCAATCCCCCAACTTAACTTTAGAAATTTTTTAATTTTCTTTTTTTAAATAACCAACTGATATTTATTTTCAAAGCTCCACTATCCATCTATTTTTTATTTCCATACACTATTTTATTTGGCCTATTTTAAATCCTAAGTATTTAACAATCATTTAAGCAAACAGAATATCTTTTATGAAAAGAATTTATGAAAAGGACCATCTAGAAGAATGTCCTTTCTTTGATTCAGTACAGTTTGATATGTATATAAATAGTATCTTTTTCAATAAAAAGTCATTTCTTCAGTAAACATTATGTCTTTGAATTAAAAAATATCTGAGTGCAAACCATCTTAAAAATTAAAATCATACCTCTATACTACATATTTTCCTATTTAAATTAAGAATTTCTGCTTTATACATAGACAGTAATAAAGTCATTTGAGGTATCTGTAGTAGAAATAATGCTCTTTCAAAGGTAAGAGATACAGGAAAGAAGAATGTTAAGGGATTTTTATTTTAATAGCACGATAGATAACAGAACCAAAGGATGTGGTGCAAGGAGGCTGTTGACCAGGGCTTATGCCTTGGAGGACTACAGTTAAACTCTTATTTGTTCAGTCTCCAGGGAAAATAGTTGATGCTTAGTCATCTTACAGAGCCCACACTAAGAAACAGAACTTGCCCACATGTGTAAACAGTTCGTTATCCAAAATGACCAGGATCATACTTTACAAGAGACACAGACGCACAACTTAGAACATAACTTTTCTGCCTAACACAGAGCACTACCAAAACTTTATGATATAATCAAATTTTTTCTTGTGGTAGGCTTCTGTCTAATAAGTATCTGAATAACACACTTTAATTGTGCAATATGACATAGGGTACAAAAGCTGGAAAAAAAATACAGCCAGAATTTTTTACCTTGCTAGAGATGACTGCCAGAGACTTATGTACTAATTACTCACTCTGTGTAAGACAGAAAAAGAGAACATTTAGCATAAACTGCTGAATCTTACTCCTTGACTCCCTCACTACTGGCAGCTATTGAACCCTACCCAATTTACCTTCTAATAAGGAGATGGAGAAGACATTCTATATCGCCTCCCCAGAGACGCTAAGATGAAGTCATCATTTTTACCCTTAGGCCTTTCTAACAATTAGGCTGCACTATTTTTCAGGCATGAGTAACTCTGGTAGGATCTATTGTTTCTTGAATAGAATTTATTCTCTGAGAAGGAGCTACTGAGATACTTAAGAAGGATTTCAATAGCTTTTTTTACAAAAAATTCTTAATTTCAGTGAAGTGCTTTTAATCACAAGTGTGACAGGTTATAATGCAGAATTCAAGGAAGTCAGGAGGGTTTAATTCTGCTACAGATTTTTAATAGATCTTATATGAATGCTCATTTACCACTTCAAAAAATAGATGGCTTAAATTTTGTTAAGAAGGATTTCACTAGTGGATTGAGAGAGAAATCCAGCACCCACACAAAAAACAAGGATTTAAGTAGGTAATCATTAACACAAGCATAATACATCATAACTGATTACAAAGTGAACAATCTGGGCCCCTTTTGGCCCCACCTTCTCTGTCTGAGACAAGGACTACAAACCAACATACAGAATATTTCTTCAATAGACAGATAGTTTCTGAACTAAAAAAAATTAAGTCTTCAGTTCTTTCTCACACTTTTTAAGCTTGAACTCCTCACAGGAACAGAGAACATCATCTACAAATATCCTTTGTACCAGTTAAGGAGTAGAGGGCTAGCCTAGAATAGGTAACAATGCCATATTAGGGTGGTTTTATGCAGTTTAAGCAGTTTAATGCTTACTTTACTTAATGAAAATTATTATCACAACATGCAATAAGCAAGACAGTTCCTCCACACCGCACACAGTGATTAATATATCCACTAACTTTTAAGTGGGTAATTAGTGTTCACCACAAAACAAGTATCCAATAAAGCTAGGACTCCCATGAGATGCTTATGCATGTATTTTCATGTAAACATGTAGTTTACATTGATTGTTTCTCAAATACTTACAGTTATCTTCTTAGATCAAATTAGAGAAGTACTCAAGTTTCTCTTAGTGCCTTAGCCCATCAACTGTAACAGGCTGCAGCACTTGTTCAGATCATGGAATTTTCTTGAGAAGTCATGTAAATTAGACAGTTAATAGTAAAAGGAGGGATTAGTTTCTGGACTTGAGGACTGACAAAAAGACTGTATTTAGACACATATGAAAGAGTATTGTCTAAAACATGCATATCTCAACTGCTGAGTTACGTATTAAAAATGGAAATTACACAGTCTACTCTGACTAGGATAATGTTACTACATAAAATTAAGTCGAACCAGCACAGGTGCAATCATATCCAGTAGCTTTATTTTGCCAAATTCAGAGCCAATGGCTAAGAAATACAGTGATTATTCTAATGAAGGAAAGCAGATTTCATAACAAAATCAATTAAGTTCACATTTCTACCTGAACTTTAAGATGTAGGAAAAACTTGTAAGTACTCATAGAAGCAGGACCTCAGGATACTGCTTTGGGGGCAGGTAGCAGTTCTCCAGGTAGAACCTATGTGGCCAGGGATTACGTATCCCTCCTTCTGCCAGAGTTGCTGTGCAATACATGGGCTGGCTCCCCTTCCCATAAACTCAGGGATGACCAGAGCCCTTTCCAGACCATGCTGGTAGCCCTGTTTCTTCCCAGGCCAAACTGGGGTAGAGGAAGAGCTAAACACTTCAGTGTTGCTTTCTAGCAAAGAAAGGCTTTTTTAAAAGTTCAGTGCTCCTCTGAATTACCTCCTGCAGTTATTAGTAACAACATGATATTTTCCTTTCTCCCATCACCTTCCCACTCTTGCTGCGGTCCTTACTGGGATGTTGCAGGTGGCTGATTTCCTTCTTATAGGTAGCATGCGGCTGGGGCCCATGCCCCTCGGAGGCACTGCCGTGGGGCAGGGTTCACTCTGCTGCCTTTCCATTGCCATCTTGGGAGCTCAGTGAGACAGAAAGGGTTTTCTGACTCCTCAACTCACAGAAAATCTGAGAAACTGCAGAAATATCAGAGCTACCAGTGTGATGCTGGATGAAGCTTTTGCGCTCTTTAACTGACCAGACCTGTCAGCATGAGCAGCAGGAGTTTTGCTCACCTAAGGGCTAAAGAATTTGGCTTGGAATATATAAAACTTAAAGCGCCTTATGAAAAAAAAAAAAAACAAAACCAAAAACAAAACCAAAAACATTTATGAATTTACACTATAGTACCCAATTAGAAAGTTCTTATATACTAGCAATTATTTCAGTGTATTTGTCTGCTGCTTCTCCTTTTATTTTTGCCCTGGAGCATGGAGACATATTTTCCAGTGCAGGATAACACAGAAATAAGCACCATAATCTCAGTGGTCTCTGTTTTTTGGATGAAAACCAACAGCATAGCTGTCACTAAGCTGTTTATACAGGCCGAATCCCCAGGGGAGCTGCAGCAGCCCCCACAGGTGGTTTCTCTGAGCAGAGTTGCACCCCGGCAGATACTGTCTCCCCCATGCAGTATTTGATCTCCTCTGTTGAGTTTCTCTCCGTCTCCACTATAACTTCCTAAACTTTGATTCCTGCAGGAATCAAATTTAATCTGTTTCAGTATATTTTATGCTCCACTGATTTATTCAAAGCTGAATAAAAGCATTGCAGTACTTAGGTTTTCTATTTTATTTCAGGAACTATATTATTAGTAGCCCCATTCAAGAACTAGAATAACTCAAGTCAAGCAGATTAAAAATCCAAGCTACACCTGTGGTATTCAGCTTGCACTTTAATCTTATCCACTAAATTAAAAAGGTCTGGATAAAAATGAGACAGATTAACCTATCACTTGTCTCATAGAAGGGTCTTTATGGTAAAAGAAGATTCAGTTCTCCTGCAAATCTGGTAAATTTTGCTCTTTGCTGGAAAACACCACCTCTGTACCAAAATATTCCATTTCATTGAACAAAACGAAATAGCCCTTTTGAGATGTACATGCATAAAAATGTTTTTAATATATACCCAAATGAAAAGAGAAACACTCTATTTCTTATATTTGAGTGATACTGCAAGAAAAGTTCAAATGCTTTCTCTTTTTGCTTAATTTTTATTCTATAACCAATAGAATTATTATTTGATCCTCCTTTTTAAATGAGATTCTTCTATTTCCTTTTCTAGTCATGCTCTGGTGTTAGTGAGTGAGCTTTCTGTTTTTAATATAAACTGGAGTAAAGGACGAAAATAATAAATACACATATAAGTATGACTTTAATATAACACATGTATCTGTATATATATATATGAGATGATCAGCTTGTAAATATTTTATTTTGCTCTGTATAGAGTAGACTATATCTAGATGAGCTCAGACAGATTGAACAATAAAATGAACATGACAAAATGGGGTTTTAAGTCAGGAAACAGAACAGTAAAGCAATTTCCTGAGTTATTTAAATGCTTTCATTGGAGAAATGTCATTACATACTTGAATTACACTGGAATGTAATTATATAAACACCACAAATAACAATGTTTTACCAAGAAAAACAGAAGTTGAGAGGGGAATTATTTCCTGCCATATTTCTTCATTTTAATATTGGGCTATGGTTGCTACAATAAATAACTCAAAAGAAAGGTTCTAAATTTCTTTTGGAGTCCATGTCCTTCACATGTATGCACATACTTATCTTAAAATATCTGATACGTAAATAGTTCCATATATTTAGTCCCCTGCAGGTTTAAGACACAGCACAGCCCTTACTCAAAAGCTTTCCCTTCCCTTTTATTTTAGTGACCTTAATCAGAATTTTAGCTTCTAAATTTATTATCACTGAAAATGCTTATGAAAAGACTGCTTATGAGCAATTAATTCTAATTTTTTCTTTTCATAGGAAAAGTCAGAGGAGGGCTTTCTTTCTTCTCAATCTCTTTCTTCTCTTTTCTTTCTTGTTTTCTTAATTTTGCTCTTATATGTTACAAATTCATCGCAAATATATGCTTGGTGTATCTAGCTGAAATGAAAGACTACAGAACAATATTATAAAAAAAAAAGACTAAATAAACTAATAAACCATCTGAAAAGTTTTTTTACTTAAGTATTTGGAATTTATGTAAATTTTAATAGCCTAAGATTGGTCAGATGAGAAGAGAGTTGCAAAACGTGTATTCTAGAATGTTTGTTATCACTTAGAAGTTTTAATATCAAAGTTGGGTTACACTTAAGCACAAATTTACATATACTACTGTTCATCTAACGCCACAGATTTTAGGGATTCCCACAAAAGTATCTCTGAGTATAATTGGAGCTTTATCCAGCCCCAAAATATCCACTAAAATTTGAAAGTCAGCTGTGGCTCTTCCTATTTGCTTTCTCATCAACCCATACAACCCTGATTCAAGCAGATGTAGACAATAATGTCACTTTCCTACTCATACTATGACAGTGTTTCTCTAGAAGGATTTTAAACTATATTCTATCACACTGTGAATTAAAAAGAAGGTGTGTATGGAGATAATATCAGTTTAAATACCTGTATTTCTTCATTAATTGTTCCATAAAACAGTATGTTATCACCATGCAGCTCACCTCCTCAAAACAATTTTTGTCTAAAACTTAACTTTCAGGAAAGATTAATTTCAAGTAGATAATAAAGAACCATCTCCCCAGACGAATACGGCACCAGATACAGACCCACTCCTCCTCTCCCTCCTTCCATAGTCCTTACCAATAACATTTATATTCAGGGAATGAGTTGGAAACCAGAAAGACTAAATCACAGTGGATTCCTTTTTTACTCCAGTCCATTACAAATTCCTGCATAAGCCAGTCATTTTGGCTTTTTATTCCAGGGGAAGCAAACATTGTTTCCGACAGTGTTCAGCTGGACCCAAAACTAGTGAGCAGCTTTACTAGCAAGCACTTTTGGCCTCCTTTCTTCCTCAGTTTCCCCATTTGCAAAAAGAAGTCATAATCTCACCCATATATTTGAAAGACATGCTATCTTTGAATGATGTTTGAATGATAATTCTAACTGTTCTATGAAAAGATGACTATTCTAATGGACAACTCAGAATAATGTTGACAAAATGTAATAGATATGTTATTTGTATCATTGTAAGACAGTATGGGAATTAACTCAACAGACAGCAGCTGTAAGAGTTAAAGTATTTTAAATATTTGTTAAGGTTTTATCCAGAGTGTAACAGTATAATATTTCGAATCATCAACAATTATTTAGGGAAGTGATCTTGTTTTATTCAATAGCACAAAGTTACTGGTCAGCAAAAAGCTACTACCTTTCCAAACAAGCTATAAATAAACTGAAATTTCTACTTTTTAGGAATTTCTTATTGTTCATTAGATACATTGTTCTTCCATTTAGGAGCTCTTTCAGTGCCACCATACCAGGCCCAATAGTTTTGTCTCTTGTGTGTATATCTTTGTGTCTATTCCAAGCCCTATCTGAATCTGATGCTTGTCTTGCTTCTGAGACCCTTTTTAGTAAACTCACTGGAAGCCGATAGTGACATTCTATGCATGAAGTTTTGGTTTTGGAAAATAAAATAGGAAAAGGTGTCTATTTTTATTTAAAGATTTTCTTAATAAAAAAAACTGTTTTTTTAAAAAGTTACCTTGATATTTAAAATCTAGCAAAAGTTTTCAAGAGCTTTATGCTTCCTTATACAGACATGAACACCAACATTAAAAGAAATGAAAAGAAAGTCAAGATCGTAATCCCTTAGGGTAGGGAGAATTGCTGTCAAAGATATATAAACCAACTACAAGGGGAAGTGAGGTGAAGTATAATACTATTTGGGGAAAAAAATTAAGGCAATAATATTCTTTCCCAAGCAATGGCATATTCTCTTGGCCAGAGAAAGAAAAAGCTTTTCTTTCATAGTACATTTATTAATAACCCAGTATGAACACTATGCATGCACAGCAGGGAACAGAATGTGTTTCTACTATGAAGAGAATGAAGAAACGTGTTTCTACTATTGTTCCAGATTAAGATTGTGCCTGTTTTAAAATAAACCCTGTCCTTAAATAAACAAGTGCACTTACTCCATAAATCTAAAAATAAAGTAAACACAGAATTTTGGAAACTCAAAATGTGGACTTTGGAGGTAATTCTTTTAGCACCAACAACATAGTTGTTGCTGTAGTATGTCCCAGCTACAACCCTATTTGTGTCAACACAGGGTCCCTGCCTACACAGTAAGGAAACTTTTCCCTTGAACCAGTGTGCAGGAGAATCTAAATGATACAGAAAGGCTTGGAAGAAATAGATTACACACACAATACTCTCTTTATTAATTCTGTACCCTGCTTGTGTTAAGAAATATCCTGTCAGAAGGGGTGAGGACATGGCATACAAAACCAGGCACAGCAGACAAAAATCAAAGAAGTCACAGGAGTACAAAGAAACTAAAGTAATTTTAGTGTTTGAGGATTCTGAAGAGAGATTTGGATACTGGAGGTTTGGATTCAAAAGAAAACTATTTCTTCTTCCTTGACAGTCTGGTAAAGTAATATGATATGTTTCCATAATAATAAAACTGGAAGGTATACAATTCTTTATGTGGGGACTCTCTTCCCTAAATGGCAGTAGAACACTATAAGATTTTATTACTTAAATTGGTAAATGACAGTAGTTTTCATTTCTAATTCTTACATTGCCTTGCTTTAGTACAGTCTGACCATAAATTCCCCAGAGATTTTTATGTTAGCAACATTAAGGCAATTGCAAGTGCAACTACATGACAATGGGGTTGGAAGACGGGGTGTGGGAAAGCCACATATAGATAAAAAAAGGTGTTGAAAAACCACATCAGGCTCCGGGGGTTAAGGACAAGTCCCCTCAGAGAATTTTTTCAACTTGCAAGGGCCACAGAAACTCATGTCCTTGAGCACTGCAGAGTTGATTATAGTTGAGCATTTTCACAATTCCAGCTTTTGGTCAAATTGAGGTTAAGTCTGTAAACATCCAGGTTTCTTTGGGATTTTCTGCAGGAGGAAAGGAGAATAGAGCTAAAGTCACCCCAACAGTGTGTCAGCATGTGGCTCTATAAATATATTTCAGCCACTTAGAGAAAAGTCTGCTATTTTTATATATTCATCCCCACCTACCTTCAAGGAATGAACTGGGTTTATTTATTTGTCCAGACTAACACCATTTAGGGCTATAAAGTAATCTCTCTTCTCTAGAGGGAACACGCTCAAGGCTAACAGTGCCTTGTAGTTCAGACAAAACAAATGACCCCATATTTGACTTGGCATCAAAATAAGAGGTATTTTTTTCCCCAAAAAAAATCCAAATATTTTTTGTTTTCCTGCTTTCTTTGGTACACAGAAAGATACATGAGAAAGCTAATTGAATGAGACAAAAGTAAAAAGAGAGGCATGAAGAAGGAGGAGATTTTTAATTATTTTTTGTACACATTCTGATTTTTGTTAACAGATTCTGATGATCAGAAATATAATCAAGTTATTTAAAGATGGCAGATACATCGTATAATGAATTATGTGATGACAGATTTGCAGAACTTCAATTTCAGGCAGAGAATCTAAGAAGAATCCTTTTGCAAGTGCCTACACTTCATCTTTGTAAGCTTCCTTCTCGAAAGATAGCATACAATGTCATGCAAAAATGCTTACACACTTCAGAGATATGGTATGTAACCTCAATACATATAGCTCATGCTGTTAATAGAAAATAAAATGTTCTCACAAGAACTACAGAAAATATGCTTACTTTTCTTTCAACCACGGTAACAGCATTAACATTATCCATGCCTTTTTCAAAAGCTCTTGGCTTCAAGGAATGTCCCTCTCTACTTGTGCATACCCAGGTAAAGAGGTTGCAGTCTTGTATTGCTTTTAACATGAAGCTTAGGGAAGATGGTAAAATAAGTGCTCCTCTAAGCCCCTTTCAGCTGCTCCTTACTCTACATGTTGAGTAGAATATTTTTAGTCAACAGGAATGACTTACACTGCTGTCAGGCACAATAGTATGTAGCAGGTGTAGTTCAAGATTACAGGGTAGTTATTAGCTGTGGATATAATGCATAGAGTTATCTAGATGACACAGTGGTTGGAGACAACATCTTGTAGAGATTCACTGTTACGAGGCAAGTTACAAACATATTACTGAGGAAAAGATGGTGGGAGACCCTACAAAGAGAAGTTCCTATGGTCATAAGCAAACAATGGAATGTATAGAAAAGCACATATGAGGATTTTTTTATACCAATTAAGCACACTCTTTAAGCCTTTCACTCTTTCTAAACATGTTGGTAATTTTATTAGTATGTTTGAAACAAGTCAAAGTACCTGTCTCCACATCTTCACCACTTTCAGAGAAGTGCTGTCTTTTCACAATTACTTTCTCAAGCAAACATAAATACCAGTAAGAATGTAACCATAGCATCACAGGCTGGCCTGAGACCATACCCTTTGAATCTGTATAATGTTACACTAAAGGCTTTCCCTGTTAGCTTCATTTTTCCTTTAGTTCAGATCACCTTCCTTCATAAAATTCTCTGGCTGGGCTAGTGTAGGGTACTGTTGGAGTCTCATGCTCTTTTATGAGAAGACTCCATCACATTAGCAAGCTTGAACAGAGTAACTGCATGAACTAATTCCAAATACATGTATTTCTAAAAACGCTCTTATACTACAGCTGTCTTTTCTCCTCCTACCTCCAAAGTTCCTTCTGACCTTCTCTATCCCTGTTTGTCTCCTCCAGAATTGCTCCTTTACTGTTCAACTGACTGTTGTTGTGTTTATCCTTCCCTGAGGAAAGAGTTAAAGGAGAAAGGAGGAACACATCTACAATTAAATTGCTCTTTAAGTTGCTCCTGCCTCTTGGCAACTGTAGATTGTAATTCAGAGGTTTACAACTCTCCCTCATCACTTTAGAAAGAATAAATAATGTAGGGTCTTACATTCATATTTGCAGTAGAAAAGGAATGCTAGGAGTTACAAATTTCTGCTGAAAAGACAACCACATTCAGGGGGGAAAAGGCTGGAAAGTTAAATCTCTCTAAAGGGTCTCTAAGACAAGAAACACTAAAAAGAAAAGAAAAAAAAAAAAGATCAAGTCTGTAGTGGCTTGAAGAAACTTAATTCCAGTATGGTGGGTTTAGAAGTAGTTTGTGTGCCTGACTGGAGGCATAAGTAACTTTTCTTGCGGAACTGTAAAATAGTTTCAGGACATAGCTATAAGGAATTTCTCTCCAGAAACATCTTCCAAAATTGCCAGCTTGTGACCTGCACAAAGGACTATTGTTGTTACCTTTTTATTAGCCCAAGATTGTATGAGTCTTTAGCAAACACTTGCCCATTAGCGTATTTCATATATCCTATTCCTTTGACAATCAAACAAAAATAAAGCATCTCAGCAAACAAACTTGAAAGCACAACTGTCTTCACATCCAGTGACTCAGGAGTCAGTTGGGTGAGATTTGGAATCAGAGATTTTAAAGACTGGCTGAGGTGGGACGGCCCTCTAGAGATCGTCTAGTCCAAATTCATGGTCAGAGCAGGGCCAGCTAGAGCAGGTTATTCAAGGTTATGCCCAGTCAGGTTATGAGTATCTCTAGGGACAGAAACTTCATGATGTCGTTGGTCAGCCTGTTCCTGTGTTTCATCATCCTCACTGTAAAAACGTTTTTCCCTGTATTTCTGGAATTTCCTGTATTTCAGTTGTGCCTATTTCCTCTTATCATTCCACTGGGCACCAGTGGACTTAGTATTCCCAAAAGCCTGTCTTATCAGTAAAGACTGAGAGCAAGAAAGCATTGAGTATCTTGGCATCTCCCAGGTCCTTCACCAGATCCCCTACCCCATTCAACAGCAGGTCTGTGTTTGCCTCAAGCATTTAGCTGTTGTAATTCAAAATGCTCCCACCACCCAGCTCTATCCCAGTACCATAAAATGGGATGCATGTTCACAGCTTGGAATTCTACCTTCATCAGCAGTTTAAGCTATGCAACTGGACTATGAGCTACATGAGGCATGCAGTCTGTTGCCTCTGCTCTTCAGGCAGTTACTTCCAGCTGAGAGCAAGGTGTTAAGGGTTAGAATTCTATCACTGCATCTAAACCTGACAGAGTTAATCTGTCAAAGCCCTGGACTTACATTTATAAAATGTCCAGTTGATGAGCATCTCCAATATGCAGTAGCTTCCCTCCAAAGGACAAAGGGTGGAATATTGTACCAAACGTGCAAAATGTATGCTTATTGGACTAGAATTAACTGGTAACAGAAAGTAACCAACAAGTGAGAGTCTCTTCTCTTTTTTCCTTTAATACAGTTTTCTCCCTACTCTTTCACTATTCACAGTGCAAACATGAAGCAAACTTGTTTATCCAGTGCCTGAGACGGTTTCAGTACTACAAGACATACTCTGTGCATGAGAGTGAGGTGAGTGACAGCATGTCACTCGCCATGCCACTTAGGATGTGGCATGTTATAAAATGGCAGTAACAAATCACAAAGAAGATATGTGACATGAGAATCACTTCAATGGTAAGCGTGTAAGTTACTTCAAAAAATCTCAGTCTTTGCTTACTTTGAACAAATGCTTATGTCAAATGTAAAATCTTTCAAAAACACTGCTTGGAATATATGATTACATGATAACATTTCAGGACAATTTATCAGGCTTAATTTTTTAGGACAATTATAAGTACTGTCCAGAGAACACAACCCCTGCCTACAATGACACTGTCAGTAGACTCAGAGATCACTACTGAGAGGTTAGAGTACACACTCTTGTAGAGCTCATCCTGCTGCAATAAATACAGGAGAAAGCAGGTCCCCCTTACCTCCTTGACATGATCTAACATACAGAGGTGACTTCAGGAGAAAAGAGCACAAGCTGGTAATTTTCCACCAAAGTCACCAGTCACTGAGAATGCACATTACCACAGGCTCCTCTGTCTTCTCTGAGGTGTCTTCTTCTCAGCACATGAAAGATGTTGCAAAATGAGAAGATCCCTTTTGTGCAGGGATGAGGATATGAAGATGGTTTTCAGTAAGGAATGAATTTGACTGAAAAAGGTGAAGGCTTTGTTTGGCGTGTTCAAATAACTGCTCAAATTGGGAGTTTAAACACAATGTCAGTAGAGAGAAATTGCATTGATCTAAAATCCCTTCCTATGTCTAGAGCAAGCAAGAGGCCTAGCGTAGAAAAAGAGTAGTTCAGAATTATTTCTCCATCTCTAATGTAAAGACCCAGAGTCAACGAGGGTAGTACCTTTCACAGCTCACTGATTGCAGATTTTTCAGATGAATTTTCAAAGAAAGATTATGATAAAGCTTTTGTATTAAAAAATAAAAGAGAAGTTGAAGGAATGTTATTAGAGTACATGATAAAATACATGATAGAATTTCAATAAGTAATTAGAGAACAAATACATTCATTTGCTCCTCCCATAAATTAGATTGCTTGATTAGATGCTAACAAAAAGTGAAAAGAGAAAAGAATCTCTTGTGCACGTATTTGGACTGTGAAAACTAAATAAAGAGTGCAAATAATGATAAATACACAAGACTTATTTTTTTTATCTCTAAATCCTGTAAGATGTTATTAGAAACAAAAGTGATACAAAGAAGACTGAAATAAATGCAGCTTGGCTTCCTCTGGATTTGTATCTTATGATTTAAGCCCTGATTTGAGCTTTTCCTCTGGTATGGGAAATTATAACCTCTCTTACAAAACACGAGCTCTCTCTGCTGTCTTTCCCTCAGCCAAAATGTTTATGGGGTCTTATTTTTACACTACAGAGAACTCAAGTATATTTGATAATTCTGCTGTTCTGTCAAATTTGGTTGACGCTGGTTTGTGGGTTCAAAAGCTATTAGACAAGACATCTAGACGGTCACATACAGACTCAAAAAATGCAAAAATATTATTTCGATTTAAAAAATACGCTTTTCTGTTCAGTTTCATGCACAGGGAAATATAGGACACCTGAATCTTTATAATAAGTAAATTCTAAGGAAGAGAACAAGATTGCAGTTTAAGACTAAGGAATTTCAGAGGAAAGAATAACAATGCATGATTTCCTAGCAGCTGCAATTGTTTTGGCAAACACTGGCCCTTGCAAATCTTTACAAAATAACACCAAATGCTACTCATGCTAATGAAAATCAGCTTCTGTCTAAAATAAATGGGAAGTGAAGGTAGCAGGCTGAGCTCACAAGACCAAATATGGACTACAGGGCTCAGACCACCAGCATCTGAACTGATCTCCACTTTCAAGACAATGGTTAACTGTCCAATTCACTAACTTTCTTTTTTTTACAACTTATTTAGGTCAGATATAATAACGTGTAATTTTGGATTAAATATAAAAGTGCAGATAAGCTGTCCTATTTTTATTTACTCCTCTACACATTTTACATCTAAACAACCTGAAGTACCCATAGTTCACATTTTGCTAAATAAAGCACCTAAAGTAAAGTTTTTGTAATGAATGTTGTGTTTTTTTAATGCATAGGTTACTCTTATTAGAAAAATAAACCACCACTGTATTTAAAGACACAAAGATTACTTTTATAACCTATGTGTTCATTTTTGGGAAAAAAAAAACAATCACAAATGAAAAGATTAACCTGAACACTGAGGACACATTTAACATAAGCCTACCTCGTGTTCATCATTACCTGTATAGCACTGCTGACCTTGAAAAGCTTTCATATTAACCAAAAAAGGTGGTATAGACCTAGGACACAATACAAAAAATGCATTGTCTTGCAGACTGTGTTTGTCACTTTATGACATAATAATTATCACATGCTTCTGCCTTACAATGACACTTTTGGTTATGCTGTCAATAATTAATTTATTCAGTAGCCTTAATCAGAACAAATAAACAGAACATTTAGATGAATTCCAGGAGTCCTTCTATGACAAGAGTAACTGAAATAAGATTATGACAGTACCTGATGTCTTATGACAGAGAAAGTCAAAGACATAAGGGCACCTTCCAGCACCCATTTTTGAAAAGAAGCCAGTCCAGCAGAAACAACCCACAAAAGGAGTGGTATGATCACAAAGGGACAGGTTGAGACTCCCATCGTGAGCAGGCAGGGGGGCAGCTTTTTCAGCATGGGGCACCTACTATGCCACAGTGCCAAATCTACATGGTGCAGGAGTTGGTCATTTGAGAAATCAGCACCTGCAAGAGGGAAACAGTCTTCTGACAGGAGAGTTCCCATGCTACTGAAAACTCTTACAGCTGACTTCTTTCACAAACATCTGGGTGCAGATCAAGGTCTCACTTTTCATTAAGGTGCCTAAGGTAGCCCCAGAGCATTTTTAGCAGCATAATGAATACATTTCATAAGTCTCCTTAATATCACAGAGACAGAAACCTGATGGGTTTGATTATTTTGTGTACAAGAAGTGGTTTCAGTGCTGTGACTGTGGGTACCACTAAAACCCAGCAGTCAAAATTTTTATTGCAATATCTGTAATATTTTGTGTACTTAACTCAGGTTAGGCTCCACATGCATTGAACCACTGGAGTGTACAGTGTCTCTGTGGCTTCCACCTTTGAAAACCTATCTTAACAAAAGCATTAGCAAGATAAATAGGAAATGCAAAATTAAAATAAACATAGATTGCATAGAATGACATAATTTTAATCAGATGAGTAAGCAAACTCAGCAAATTCAAGCATAACTAGCTATTGTCAGTAGCTAACATTTCTCTGTGATCTTCATGCTTCATTTTTCTTGTACAACAACAATCATAAGACATCTAATATTTTTATTTAAAGGTCATTATTCATGTGCTTTCATTTATAATATATCACTTGAATTTATTTCACCCTCGTTAAAGGGTATGCTTTCAAAACACCAAGAATTGCACTTTGTCTTCTAAACCCCTCCGTTTAGACATGCCTACAGCAGTTTGAAGTGGCTAAGATCTGAGGCTGCAGTTAATTCTGCAATTCAAAGAGTGAAAACCAGAAATATTTGATAATTCTTTCTCTAACCTCAATATGACAAGACAACCTAAACTTATTCTCCCTGGAGGTGGGGGAGGGAAAAGTTATCACGTTAGAGATATTGTTATACTTTTTTTATCAGTCTTTAAGCTGTGAAATACACAAAAAAAAAGTAAGAGCAGTAATTGACAGAAAAAGCAAAAATGGCAGCATATGTAGCACTCTCCCAGGATACTTTTATCACAGAGCTGCCTGAGCTAGGCTCTTCTCAGCAGCCTGCAGTTACCCTCAGTTCATGCTGGTCAGGTCTTTTACCAAGAGAGTTTTTCTTTCAGTATTTATGTAGTGCAGCAGGCAACTGTTTACCTCAGAGGCATAAAAGTAAATCCGGATGTGTTTGATCCATAGTGCCACAGCAGCTCTGTTGCCTATGGAAACAAAGGCTCCTTTTCAGGGAGTTCACACAACAGGCCCTGAAATGCTAGAGAGTGCCATCAATTTCAGCCGCTGTATTATTTGTAGGTATTTTGCTGATATACATATATATACACAACCATATATATAACAAAATATTGTCTCTGTAATATTCCAATATGATCAAATGAGGCAGTTCCCGAGTCTCATATTAATTTTATGTTACTTTATTTAAACAACATAATACCATTTTAAACAAATTGATAGTTGAAAGCTAGTAAATGTTCAAGCTATAACCATCTGGTTTGTTCCTCCACCTTTCACCATTTAGATTGTTAAGTACTTTGTGGACAGCAGCTTGACAAATCTTTTTCATGCTTACTCACATATTCAGCTTCTGAAGATGACCCTGAGCACAGTTTTAAGATGCTGCAGAGAATGGATAACATACTAGGAGAACTGTTGTTAAAGGTTTCTTTTGAAAATCGCTTGTTTGTGAATATGTTGTAACTTCCTAAGTGCCATTCATATGTAGACCTCTGTACATTTTACAGATAACTGATCAAGTATGACACATTTTGACAGATATCACTGCACTGTGTTTGTTACAGCCCTTTTTCCAATTACCTGAGGTGATGCAAAAGGAGCACAGTCAGATCCAGTACTTGAATGCAAAGAGCATGATATCTTGCTCCACATACAATGCAATAATGGGGTAATAGGGTAAATCTTCAACTGTAGACATCAGTAGGTCCAGTGCTGTGCTGGTTTCAGCTTGCATAGAGTTAATTTTCTTCATAGTACCTAGGATGAAGATATGTTTTGGATTTGTGCAGGTAACAGTGTTGATAATACAGGGATGTTTTAGTTACTGCTGAGCAGTGCTTACACAGTGTTAAGGTCTTTTCTGCTCCTCACACCACACCACCAGCGAGCAGGCTGGAGGCACACAAGAAGCTGAGAGGGGACACAGCTGGAAGAGCTGATCCCAACTGACCAAAGCAATATTCCATACCATATGATGTCATGCTCAGTACATAAAGCTGGAGGAAGAAGGAAGGGACGGACGTTCAGAGTTATAGCGTTTGCCTTCCCAATTAAATGTTATGTGTGACAGAGCCCTGCTCTCCTGGAGATGGCGTAACAACTACCTACCTGGGAATGGGAAGTAGGGAATGAATTCCTTGTTTTGCTTTGCTTGCATGAGTGGCTTTTGCTTTACCCATTGAACTGTCTTTATTTCAACCTCTGAGTTTTCTCACTTTTACTCTTCAGATTCTCTCTCCCACCCCACAGCAGGGAGAGTGAGCAAGCAGTTGTGTGGTGCCTAGTTCCCAGCTCAGGTTAAACCACGACAAGTAGTATAAAAGACATAGTCCAATACCTCCTCCCTCTTTACTGATATCACAAAAGAATATCTTCACAAAATTTATACCTTACATGCCCTTTCTTAATGATGTCTCGTGCGCATCTTCAGATTTCAATTTAAGAAGCCAACTAGCAGCTAAGACCAACTTATTAATTCTTTTATTTACAATTCACCAATGTTTGAAACTTGCATATAAGTTTTGCATTTTGGTACATGATTCCATTACTAGGCATAAAAACAAATCAACAGTTCTGAACACCTTCAGCTAAAATTACCATCTTCAATTTTATCTTTCTCTATAAGCATTAGTTTATACAGAGTAATAATGTTTTATACTAAATTAAAAGAAAACAAATTTAACTCATTCAAACTGGAATATTACTTTCCATTAGGAGTCTAGGGCCAAAGAAGCCTTGAAAATGTCATCTGTATAAATATTCATCTACCTGTGAATAGATCACTTTAGAAGCAGATTTGACAAGGGAGACAAAGAATAGCTTCTCCATTTTGCTGCAGATGACTAAGATCATTTGAATGATTTATTGATAAGCCAATGTACAGCATAAGTACAAAGAGGACGGGCTGGACTTCTTGTTATCAAAAAATTGATTACAAGAATGTCTAGTATATGAATTCATAAATATGTGAGTACTATGGATAGGTTTGCTTTGCAAAAAGTGCCACCTAAGGGAAATATATCAATTATCTGAAATTTCCGTGCCTTTTCTACTTTTTTTATTTGGGAATTTTTCTTTGCTTTGGGTTTTGTTTGACTTTGTGTGGTTCGGTTTTATAACTGGGAGGATGTTAGAAGTCAAACAAGAGCAAAATTATTATATTTTTTTTATAAAAAATTTCCATTGAACCTGGATTATGCCAGTTTGGAACAATACAGTTGTGGGTAAATCCAAAGTAATAAACTTTAATGTCATAACCACTAGGCTGTGGGCAATTTATATGCCAATTCTGCAACCTTTCCTACATAAACTGGTACTCAAATGAGTGATCCTGTTGAAAACAGCAGGATGACTTGTGCACTAAATGCTATTTAATGGAAGGGTAGCAGGCTGGAGGCAGATAAAGCAAGATGACTTAGTTGATAAACCCATTGTTTCCTGGGGAAGGACAAGGGCACAGGGAAGTACTGGGTAGCATCTAACCTTATATCCCAGAGGTACGATCAATTTCCATCTGTAAAAGTCTAAATACTAAAAAAGTCTAAATAAAGTAATATGAACAGTCAAAAGCTACACAGGTTTGTCATCAGCTACTCATGGTGTCACAGGATAACCTTTAAGAAATATGTGTCAAAACTTATGATCCAACTCCTCTAACTCATACGTTCTGAGACCTTTTTCTTTCAGACTTATGTCTGCAGCTATGTCATCTTTGAACGCTCCCTGTAGCCGGGTTGGTGGTCAGTGTACAACACACAGAGACACATTGCAGTAAAGAAACAGAAAAGAGCATCAAGGAGAGACATTTTTTCCTAAAACCTTTTGCACATGACTATGCTGATTTCTTTCCTTAGCTTACTATAATTTGGTATACCCTTTCTGCTCCATGACCCAGCAAGAACTGGGTTCAGCACCAGAATCTTATTGGTCTCCAGAGTTGGATATACTTGACAAAAATGTTTTTCTAACCCTTTTCTATCCTGCACACACAATAAACCAAACCATAATCTGGCCACCAAGTATACATGCTCATTAACATCTGGCAAGATTTGGGCCTTCTAGCAGGTATGCTTAACAAAGCAAGGAAGACTAAAATTCTAGAGCAAACCCTGGCCTATTTTCTCACAAAATATAGTTCCTAGATTGTTACTCTACTTGAGTCTTGGGATTTTTCTCACTATGTAGACAACAAAAGCAAAAGACAGAACATTGCTTTCTAAAGGGCCTATGTCCAATACTTCATTGCAACAACCACAGCTATCTTTAATGTTATTATTCTAACTATATGCAGAATACTTGACACTTGACACAGCAATAATTGTGTAATAAATGCATCATCCTATAGACCTCAGAAATGGAAAACAGCAGCCATAAATAAAGAATAAATGTAAGATGAACACTTTCCAACAGACAGAGCACTAAACTTCTGGATTACAAACTTAAAGGATTAGAACAAAACAAGAATTTTAAAAGAAAGTCCAGCAGTAGCTTCAAAGCTAAATGTTAGTGTGTTGTGTTCATTTTTTTTAATTTCAGCCTTTAACAAGAGAAGGTTGAACAAGAACAAAAATTCAGGTGCAAAAGCAGGCACATTTGACAAGTTTGGTAATACATGAACAGAACGTAAAGTATTATACACGGCTTAAGAGATTAAAAGATAAAAAAATAAAATTGTTCTTCTTAATTAGAGAATCCATATGCTCTATGAAATAAATCCTGGTAGTAGAATAGCTTGTAATTACAAACTTATTTTTAAACAGATCCTGTTAATTCTCTTATATTCTGTATTTATGATTTATTTACTAAGCTATTAGGGTCACAAATTTATTACAAAAAAGTAATTCACAGTTGAAAGAATATCACAGAAATAATTTTGCTACCTCTCCTCCTACAAACAGGAGATAAACACAGCTTTTCACGGTAAAGATTATTTTCTTCTCTACATTGAAAACTAAGGAAAAAAAAACTAAGGGAAAAAAAACCCACAAACTTCCATAGTGAGTTTGTTTTGCTCAGTGGACTGCCTGAATGGATACAATGTTTAAATTAAAATAAGCCTGCACATTCTAAAACCAGAAGGATATTGGGGGCATTTTATGGGGCATATGGGGCATCTTATCCAAGGACCCACCCCACTTTAGTTTTAGAGGTGCTGTGAAATCTTTTTTTCAGTGGAACAGACCTTGGTTTTTTGTAACTGGTTTTGAATAGCTGAATTGTATGAAGTTTTGACTAATGCTTTTTAGAATAATTTTCCATTCAGTGATATTTACTTGTTCTTCTCCCTTTTAAATGGAAATATCTCTAATATAACATTGATCCAGAGACTCCAAAAAATCACTACCATCTTTATTACATCTATTAGGAAAACTCATACTAATATGCTTCATACAAGAAGATATCAGTCAGTTTCAGAGATGCAGATGTTTTTTTAACTATATAATAGGTATCATTTACAAGCATAAATCACAGTTTTTCTAGAAGTCAGACTTCCAACACAATCAAAAACAGTCTGCCTGTATAAAACATGAGTCAGCTCATACACATCATACACTTGAGAATAAAACTTCTTCCTAAGGAATTTAATGTTACCTAATTAAATTCAGGATAGAAGTCTGACTATATTTTCATTTCTGTGAGACCCAGGCCCTCCTGCCCACTAACCTCTCAAGTTAGGATTCTAAATTTCCATGGCTTATTGCTGCTGGCACTTACCTGTATCCATTGTCACCATCCTACAGGCATGCATACTGTGCAGCTCACTTCCCTTCAAGCATTAACATCAAACAGCTGAAACAGACTTATGCCAGTTCTGCTGTTCTGATTGCTGAGCAAAAAGGACAGGAAATCATTATAGTCAAAACATTTCTAAAAAAGGTCACCTTAATACAAAACTACATCAATCAACTTGAAGAAAAAAAAGTACATTTCAATTGAGGTAATTCATTTATGGGCTAATATCAGCTTGAGTTTTAGAAAGTTCGCCTGGTTCTGGAGAAAAAAATCATTAAAAATTAACTGTGTCTTTCAAGAGAGATTTAAGTCTTGTGTGAGAAGGTAAAACCGCATGAGTTGTTTCGTATGATAACCTGAATGGTCAGTTGAAAACTTTTTTCTGAAGATGTTACTGTGAAAGTTGTTTAACACAAGAGAATCAGCTAGAGAGACAACTACAGATAGAGCATTTCTCAGGGTTTACCCTGGTGTGGTTACGTGCATCATAGAATCCAGGCCTTTAGCTCACATACAGAGTATTATACAAGCAAAACAGGCCAGAATCATTATACCTATAATTCATAATATGCACACATATTCAGAACTATTAGACACACTAGATAAGGTGTCTGACTTTGCATAAAATTTCAGGAGTTGACTTTGACATGGCCACATTTTAGAATTCCGGACAAAAATTTATACGTATAAAACTTTTTACTGGGAACAGGTGACTCAATTTGCAGACATAAATGAAGTCCCAGCTTTCAGCCATTAATATACACATGGCTCCTAAAGTCAATAATTAAGCTTCTAGTGACTTCAGTCAACTTTCAGTGACTACAGGATCATGCCCATATATCTTAATTCAGACTATAAACTCACTTTTATGTATATCAGAGTACTAAAAATGCTTAGAAATGTGCATTTAAATGGAATCGAAGAACTGAACTATGTGTTAAGTAATTTGATGAAGAAGGAAGGATGGATGATGAAAAAGGAAGGAAGTTTGGAGACAGGGAGATTGTCTATGATGTTATTGTGGAATTGGATTCTACATGCACACAAATTTCCTACTTAAATACTATCTGTTTAATCTTTATGTATATTAATTCACAGACATACAAAAACATGGACAAACAATGTAATTGCACATAATCTTACAGCACAGGCTAAACATACAATCTCAGCACTTTTGGCCTTTATATTAAAATGAGGTGCATGTTCTGCAACATTAAAAGTTACCTACTATCTGCAGGGTATCTGCTAGTGGGATTGGTCAACTGCAAAATTTTAATTCCAGTGAATGTTTTTACAAGGCTAAAGGCTATCCTTATTCATATGTATGCTGTGATTTTAAAAACAATTCCTCAAGTTTTATAATTTTGATTTATCTGTAACACATCTGTGTATGGATTTGTAAATAGGATATTCAAGCTGCTTAATTTCAAATCAGCTGGAACATTCTGTTTTGAAAAGGTTGGTGCAAAATCGAATGTCACTTGATTGTTATTCTGCTTAGGAGAGACTACAAATGAAGGATCAGTGAGGGAGCAGAGAGAAACTCCAGCGAGAAACACGATGAAAATAGAGCTGAGAATGTGAAGAACGAACAACTGAGTGTGAAAAAGAGAAGCACAGAGAGAGAATAAAAATTTCTCATGCACTGGCATTGAAGGGACAGGATGCTTACACAGGCCACTGAGCTGCTGTGCCATTATCACTTTTTGAGGGTTGATATACTCACACAGCAATAACCTGGCAGAGCACTTGCAGGAGAAGGTTCACCCAAGAGAAGTACTACATCGAAACAATAGTTCACAAGCTGTAATTAATATCTAAAATAATTTTGCAGGGTCTGCAAACCTCCCCTCCCTCCATCATTCTGCATCCTCTGGTCAAATGTATGCAATCTGGTATGTATGAATAAACAGGATATGTCAGTCCCTTTTAAAAGCAAGCACTTATTTCTAACTTGCAACCCTCCCCAGAAGAGGCACTGAGAGGGCAACTTTGCTGCTTTGTGAGGCGAGGCTCATGCACTCATGGTACAGTTTCTGTCAATGCTGTGCTGGGATCATTCTCCTCAAAGATATGGAGCCATCCTGAATAGCTGCAGACACATTGCTGCTCCCTGGCCCTAGAGAAGTCATTGCCACATAAATGCAATGGTGGGATCTGAATTGTTCTCTTCCCAGTTTTCCAAGCCATGGTTTCTAAAGGTGACAGCTTAATTAGTCCTAAATGCTTTATGTGCCATTGGGAAATGTAGGAGAATATGTCCAGCAGGCAAGGTTTTTTAAAAGTCTCTGCCAACACTTTGATCACAGAATGAATTGTCTGGAATACTGTGAACTCTTTACTTATTAAAAATGAAGCTGGGGTGTTGTATCAATGAAATGCATTATATTGTGTTCTGTCAATGAGACATATGCTATTATATTATCAAGGTACATATTCAGACTATAAAATCCGTTTTCCATTTCTGTTAATGAGAGACTGTACCAGAAGTAAATTACATGAGTTTTCATCACTGTATTCTTAATAAGAATAGGACATTTTGGTTCTCTTTGTTAAAAAGAAAGCTAATACAGTATTTATAAAGCTGCACTGGGCAGCTAAGGACTAATACTGAATATCCAAAATGCTACAGGACCTTTAGTCAAAAGGGAGAATGATAATATAAAACACAGAGCATTTTGTCAAGAAAATGAAGGGAAAAACAGTAGCAGAAAAAGAGGAGTATTTAATATTGGAATCAGAGAAGGTTAAAGATGAGGAAAGACAACTAGCATCTCCAGGAATTAAAATAAGACATATTTTTTTTAAAGAGAAGATGCCTTCTAGACATCAGGTGTGTTTTCAGCGATGCAGAGGAAGAAACTTGTAACTCTCCAAAGAGAGAGCAAATGTAGACGCTGAAAAATCAGCACAGCATTTGAAAAGAAATGGGATCTTATTTTATAACCATAAAATTATGGACTGCCTCTTTTATTATTTAAGGGGTCTTGCTTTTCTGTTCTATCAAGAGGACTTCAAGGTCAAAATGTCTGTGTGCTGAATGCCACTTTAGATGCCAACGAAAGGAGATTACAAGAAAAATGAGAACCCTGGGGCTTGCCAGGCCTTTCTGGGATAAAAGCACCTGGTAAAGGCAAGGTTATATAAATGAAGAGCATCCATCATCTGATATTGTTGTGGGGGATTTATTTACATTTAAAGAAAAAAAAAATTAATAATATAACATAGCAAAATGTTCAAATACTCTGTATGAAAAAGACAATTTAACAGTACAGGAAATTAATATGCATAATAATTTCTTCTTCCATTTCAAATGAGGGGGGAAACAATTGCTAGGGAACAGAGAAAGCTATAGTTTGATTGAAAACTTCAAATGAGGGTAAACTCTCTTCAAATTGACATAGTCTGTTCCCTGGTAACAGAAGGACCTGCTGAAGGTAAACCAAGATTGAAGGGAATTTAGTTGGAATCCAAGAATGTAAGAGAAACTTGCCCACATCTGAAAAACAAAAAGTTCAAGTCTATTAATGCCAGAAAAATGTACTAAAGGTTACAACCCAAGGAAGTGTTTTGTGGGCAATATTTCAAATGTTTATCATCAAGGCAGACACAAATGTGGAGAGAAATTTCCCTGCCATAGAGTTCCAGCATTCTGTGATAGTTGTGATCAGAAATCTTGTCCAAAAAGATACAGTAACTTCTCTTGCCTTACTATACAATGGCCAAATGGATTTTCAAGGTCTCCACAAGTTCCATTTTCCTCAAGGACAGAGGGATATTTTTTTGCCTCTATTTCAGTCCTATAGTACTGCTGGAGACGTGGCTTCATGTCTTATTGGCTATTGTCCTATCTTATTATAATCAGAAGCTCAACATGCTGCACAGATGATTTATTCAGTTAGGCATAAATGCTGCATTAAACTCAGCAACTACAGTTTGACAAAGAGAGTGCAGATGTTAAGCCATTTAATTTCCTTTTCTCAATACCCTGATGGAAGTAAACGAGAGTTTCCTGGGAAGTTCAAGGTCTAGAGGGCATTCTTTCCATCCGTTTAGTGTTCTTGGTGTTCAGATTTGGAGCAACATCCATCTTTGGCACTCAGATCTAACTGATGCTGACATCAAGTACAACAAAGAGGGAATTACTCCTCAGAGTTTATAGAAAATATTATGCCTTTGCTTAGAGACTATATATTGCTATAATGGAGACTGTACATTTAACAAGGCAAAGAAACGGTTGATGTAGGTGCACACAGCTTCTAGGAGTAAAAGCTGTCAGGAAAAGGAAAAGAGGAAGAAAGAGCCCTTTACAACAGGGCTTAAGTGAGGAAAGAAACTGAGACCAGTGAGAAAGAAAGAGAAGCAGTGCAGAAAGAGGGGCTGGGCAGAAGGTTAAGGGACCAGGGTTCAACTGCTGGTTCAGGACAAAAGGCCTTAGAGTTACAAAAGTTTCCCTGCCAGGAGAAAACACCCTACGTGAGTGGAAAATGAGGCCTCTGCAAGAACTCATGCAAAGAAATGAAATGATGACAATTTCTCATATGCTACTGTGGCATTCACTTTCCACTACAGGAATATAGCAGTTGTCTTGTCGACAAAACCTCCCCCGAATTTTTTTGACCTTCATGTATCTTTTATGGAGGAAACAGTGCAGGCAGAGTAGTTCCTGCCAGGATATTATCCTCTGGTGTTTGCTGTCTTAACCATGGGACATCAGAATAGCAGAATCAGCAGCTGCAGGTGTTAAAATACATATTTTAGGAACAGAATGCTACATAGAGGAAAGGAAACGCCCTTCACTTTCAAAAGGCACCTCATTATTAGGCAAGGACTCTTGCACAGAGGCCCTTACTTTGAGGGCCTTACTACAAGGCACTTTGGCTCCAGTCTCATTTCTCCCCATTATGTAGCTTGTAGATTGCCCTGTTCTTTACTAATTTCAGGCTGAGTACTTCACCAACAACAAAAGACAACAGTGGCTCCGCAGTGGCTGAAGGAGGTAATACTGGCCCTTTACTTGCAGAAGCAGCAGGCCTATAACTAATATTCCCAGTTACAATCATACTTGTTGATGCTTAATATATGCTTTCTTATATAAGGGTTGGAGGATCAAGCCGGTATTTTGATTTTAAAATGCTCTGGAAATGTGGACCTCCCAAGAAGTAGTCAGAGAAGTAAGAGCCAGTGACACACCAAGACTGACCCCACAAAGTCAAGGAAAAGACTTTTTTTAGAAAACCACAGGATTTTGGATCAAACTGACTTAGCACTGGGGATGTCTGATGTGATTCATTATGTACAGGCAGATATGGAACACAACTGTTGTACAAGTTTCTGGGATAAGAAAGAAGGTACTTAACAGCTGAAAGCTGCAGTCTTGCTATCAAGTCTGGGGATACTGAAACAGCAGAGTCAATGGTTCCCCATCCTTCCATGGCTTCCTTCTGGCTATATCTTGATTTATATCAACATTCTTAAAGTATTATTAATGTCACAAGAGACAGACCTGTCAAATGGAATTAGACTCTTGTCAAATTTGTTCCCACCTACTTTCACTTTCAGGTTCATCAGATATGGCATTTGTATCTGTCATTGCCCAACTGTAGATATGAAACATGAGAAAAACAAATTGCCAGTAATTACAGAGATAAAATAAGACTATTTAAACAGAAGGTGGTTGGGTAAAGCAACAATACTGTATAGAAGCCTACGGTACTCTTCTTTCAATTCCAATCACAGCTGAAAGCACATTGCAGTGCTTTTGTATTACACTGAAAAGGCAAAATAATTAGCAGAAGATGATTTGTATCCTAATATTATTCCCCCTGCAAAATTAATACTCCTATATATGGCTTCAGATACTATCTAAGGGAGATGGAGTGAGTCCCACACGAGAAGCTTGACACATGCAGCAACATGTGAAAGATCAACACCCTGTTCTTTGAACATATTCCACCAAGGTTAATGTACTCTTGTAAGAGATCCAGGACAAGGCCTATGAATCACTGGAGTCCTTCTCAAACCCCATCTGCACAGAACATTTAAGGCCATAGATGCACAAACTGGTCATGGCAATATATATTTTTGCACAAGAAATATAAATGTTCAGGACTCTTTTTTAATGGTGAAAAGCTTTAATGGTGAAAAGCTTAAGCCCATGCACATACCTCCAAGTAATCTGCAAGTACTACATTTTTGAAAAATCTAGAAGATCTGAACTTACGTTGCATTTTAGTGTTTAAATGTCTAATATATTTTGAGTGACAAATCACTTGCTGGAATGTTGATTTCTCTGCCACCTTGAGCCTGTAAACCTATTTTGCTGGGAGTGTTTTATCATGACTGAGATGCTGCTTTCCATTCTTTCTAGTTGCCTCCCTATGAAAACCTTAAAGACAAATTAGTAAATTGATTTTAACAGCACTGCAATTTGATGCTGATTTGTTGGCACTCAAGGGTAGTTACAAATCTGATATTTAGAAAATGTCCTTCTATGCAACTAAATTGAAGCAGGAAGACTATGAGTTAGAAATAATCCAGATTCTGTGACATGGAAACCTATGCTCTAACTCTTTAGATTTACTCTGAAAAAGATAGAGGTTCTAGATCTTTATTTTAGCTTTTTTATTAGTAGTAATACTAGTATTTTGATACATAGGGATTTTGGATACAGTTTTTTCTCCAAGAGAAAAAAAATGAGAGAGATAAAGTAATGAGTCATAAGGGCATGACTTAGTATGGAAGAGGTCATGTAAGATTAGTACCCTGGGTTGCTCAAAGCTAAAATTTAACTATCATAACAGTGAGCATCAGATTTGGAAAGGATGAATGGATGAGAGAGCTCAGAAGGGGGTTTCTTTCATTTTCTCTGCTTTTGGGAAGAAGGATATGTGAGAAGAATGCAAATCTACTGATTCATACCTATCTATTAGTCATACCTCTGTTGTGCTTGTTGCTTATTCTGTAGACATTCTCGGTTGTATAAATAAGGTGCCCTGCCTCTGGGCTTAATATAGTATGCCTTTATACCTTTGTTTTCTAGTTTTCTTTCTAACCCTTGATCATTCTGCGCTTTCCTTCACATATTTTCTAATTAATTTCAAAAATTTTGTAGCACAAAAAGTTTGTGCCATTCACTAGTACTTTCCAATTACAAATTGCTAGATTAACCAGTATATAGTCCTCCATTTCCTAAAGAAAAATATCTGGTTTTATATTTTTTTAGAGTAAAAATATTTTCAGAGTGTAACTATAGAAGAAATAAAGAGATACTGGTATCTATTTGAAAATATATGATGAGGACAGATATTTATTTCCAAAATTGTTTCATGAAAAGTTCATTTGAATCTTCTCAATGGACACATTATGGATTGGTTTGTTGGACTTTTTTAAATAAAAATTTAAAAAATTAAGGCTGGCACCTTGACTAACATGAAACAGTTCTCTTTTTTTAAAAAAAAAAAAAATTATCACTCTACCCCCCCCTCCTTTGAACAGCCAGTTAAAGGAAAACTATTGGTTTGGTTACCATTTTTGATGAAAAAAACCAACAACAACAACAACAACAACAAACAACAAAAAACCCACCCAACTGTTTTTAATTAGACTAAAATATAAGTGATACTAGTACCACTAGAAGTACTATTAAATTTTAGCAAACTTCAAAGAAAATTCTGGGGAGAGTCATTTAGGACAAAATTCTAAACTTCCTTACCAGGGATTGCTAATCGCTCTGCATATATTATTTAAGGATTTGCAAAAGGCTAGTCTGCAGTGCTGAATAATAATTTTGCACGTACTAGTTCGAGTATTCCATCTTCTGTTTGCTTGTGTTTTCTTTTTTTATTTACTAGCAGTTATTTTTTAGTGAAAATAAAAATTAAATACATTATTTAACCTAAAGTGCAGAAGTTGCCATTAACATAGAACTGGTAGATGTTATTGCTGGGCCATTCTCCATCATCTTTGAAAGGTCACGGAGAACAGGAGAGGTGCCTGAG
>VXBJ01002583.1:136238-255271 GCA_013400055.1 Nycticryphes semicollaris | reverse complement strand
CCACCTTGAGCCTGTAAACCTATTTTGCTGGGAGTGTTTTATCATGACTGAGATGCTGCTTTCCATTCTTTCTAGTTGCCTCCCTATGAAAACCTTAAAGACAAATTAGTAAATTGATTTTAACAGCACTGCAATTTGATGCTGATTTGTTGGCACTCAAGGGTAGTTACAAATCTGATATTTAGAAAATGTCCTTCTATGCAACTAAATTGAAGCAGGAAGACTATGAGTTAGAAATAATCCAGATTCTGTGACATGGAAACCTATGCTCTAACTCTTTAGATTTACTCTGAAAAAGATAGAGGTTCTAGATCTTTATTTTAGCTTTTTTATTAGTAGTAATACTAGTATTTTGATACATA
This sequence comes from Nycticryphes semicollaris, assembly GCA_013400055.1. Taxonomy (NCBI): domain Eukaryota; kingdom Metazoa; phylum Chordata; class Aves; order Charadriiformes; family Rostratulidae; genus Nycticryphes; species Nycticryphes semicollaris. Next base: position 254,909 of record VXBJ01002583.1, on the reverse strand, counting down.
GGGATTTTGGATACAGTTTTTTCTCCAAGAGAAAAAAAATGAGAGAGATAAAGTAATGAGTCATAAGGGCATGACTTAGTATGGAAGAGGTCATGTAAGATTAGTACCCTGGGTTGCTCAAAGCTAAAATTTAACTATCATAACAGTGAGCATCAGATTTGGAAAGGATGAATGGATGAGAGAGCTCAGAAGGGGGTTTCTTTCATTTTCTCTGCTTTTGGGAAGAAGGATATGTGAGAAGAATGCAAATCTACTGATTCATACCTATCTATTAGTCATACCTCTGTTGTGCTTGTTGCTTATTCTGTAGACATTCTCGGTTGTATAAATAAGGTGCCCTGCCTCTGGGCTTAATATAGTATGCCTTTATACCTTTGTTTTCTAGTTTTCTTTCTAACCCTTGATCATTCTGCGCTTTCCTTCACATATTTTCTAATTAATTTCAAAAATTTTGTAGCACAAAAAGTTTGTGCCATTCACTAGTACTTTCCAATTACAAATTGCTAGATTAACCAGTATATAGTCCTCCATTTCCTAAAGAAAAATATCTGGTTTTATATTTTTTTAGAGTAAAAATATTTTCAGAGTGTAACTATAGAAGAAATAAAGAGATACTGGTATCTATTTGAAAATATATGATGAGGACAGATATTTATTTCCAAAATTGTTTCATGAAAAGTTCATTTGAATCTTCTCAATGGACACATTATGGATTGGTTTGTTGGACTTTTATAAATAAAAATTTAAAAAATTAAGGCTGGCACCTTGACTAACATGAAACAGTTCTCTTTTTTTAAAAAAAAAAAAAATTATCACTCTACCCCCCCCTCCTTTGAACAGCCAGTTAAAGGAAAACTATTGGTTTGGTTACCATTTTTGATGAAAAAAACCAACAACAACAACAACAACAACAAACAACAAAAAAACCCACCCAACTGTTTTTAATTAGACTAAAATATAAGTGATACTAGTACCACTAGAAGTACTATTAAATTTTACCAATTTCAAAGAAAATTCTGGGGAGAGTCATTTAGGACAAAATTCTAAACTTCCTTACCAGGGATTGCTAATCGCTCTGCATATATTATTTAAGGATTTGCAAAAGGCTAGTCTGCAGTGCTGAATAATAATTTTGCACGTACTAGTTCGAGTATTCCATCTTCTGTTTGCTTGTGTTTTCTTTTTTTATTTACTAGCAGTTATTTTTTAGTGAAAATAAAAATTAAATACATTATTTAACCTAAAGTGCAGAAGTTGCCATTAACATAGAACTGGTAGATGTTATTGCTGGGCCATTCTCCATCATCTTTGAAAGGTCACGGAGAACAGGAGAGGTGCCTGAGGACTGGAGGAAGGCCAATATCACTCCAGTCTTCAAAAAGGAGGACCCAGGGAACTACAGGCCAGTTAGTCTTACCTCTGTCCCTGGGAAAGTAATGGAGTGACTCATTCTGGATGTCATCTACAAACATCTTAAAGAACAGGCAGTTATTGGAAGTGGTCAATGCGGATTTACCAAGGGTAAATCATGCTTGACCAATACGATAGCCTTCTATGATATTATAAATGGATGGCTGGATGAGAAGAGAGCAGCAGATGTCATCTACTTTGACTTCAGCAAGGCTTTTGACACTGTCACCCGTAACAACCTCATCAGGAAACTGAGGACATGCGGGCTAGATGAGAGGTCAGCGAGGTGGATCAAGAGNCTGGATGTCATCTACAAACATCTTAAAGAACAGGCAGTTATTGGAAGTGGTCAATGCGGATTTACCAAGGGTAAATCATGCTTGACCAATACGATAGCCTTCTATGATATTATAAATGGATGGCTGGATGAGAAGAGAGCAGCAGATGTCATCTACTTTGACTTCAGCAAGGCTTTTGACACTGTCACCCGTAACAACCTCATCAGGAAACTGAGGACATGCGGGCTAGATGAGAGGTCAGCGAGGTGGATCAAGAGCTGGCTGTATGACAGAACTCAGAGAGCTTTAATTAATGGAGCAGGGTCAAGTTGGAGGCCTGTAACCAGTGATGTCCCCTCAAGGGTCAATACTCAGTCCAGTGTTCTTCAACATATTCATCAATGACCTGGATGAGGGGATCGAGTGTATCCTCAGCAAGTTTGCTGATGATACCAAACTGGGAGGGCTGGCTGACACTCCAGAGGGCTGTTCCACCATCCAGCATGACCTGGGCAGAGAAGAACCCAATGAGGTTCAACAAGGGCGAGTGTAGGGTCCTGCACCTGGGAAGGAAGAATTCCAAGCATAGATATAGGTTAGGGGCGGACCTCCTGGTAAGCACTTCCAAGGAGAAGGATCTGGGGAACCTGGTAGATATTAAACTATCCAGCAATGTGCCTTTGTCGCCAAGAGGGCCAATGGAATTCTGTGCTGCATTGGCCAGTAGGTCAAGAAAGGTAATTCTCCCCCTCTGCTCTGCACTGGTGAGACCACAACTGGACTACTGCATCCAGTTCTGGGCTCCCCAGTTCAAGAGAGACAGGGAACTACTGGAGGGAGTCCAGCGTAGGGCAACAAAGATGATTAAGGGACTGAGCATCTCCCTTATGAGGAAAGGCTGAGAGAGCTGGGACTCTTGAGCTTGGAGAAGAGAAGGTTGAGGGAAGACCTTATTAATGCTTAGAAGTATCTGAAGGGTAGTTGAAGAAAGATGGAGCCAGACTCTTTTCAGTGGTTCACAGTGACAGGACGACGAGCAATGGGCACAAGCTGGAAAACAGTAAGTTCCACTCACATATGAGAAAAAACTTCTTACCGGTGAGGGTGCCAGAGTCCTGGAACAGGCTGCTGAGGGAAGTTGTGGAGTTCCCTTCTCTGGAGACCTTCAAGACCCGCCTGGATGCAGTCCTGAGTGATGTGCTCTAGGTAATCCTGCTTTAGCAGGGGAGTTGGACTAGATGATCTCTAGAGGTCCCTTCCAGTCCTGACAACTTTGTGACTCCGTGATTGGTAGTTTTACCCCAATACCTGTTCATACGATATGAACACAGAAGAAATTTGACAATCTACATAGGCAAACTTGCAGTCAAACTCGTTAGTGATACGTGATTTGACAAGGAAGAGGTTTAACAGTGTTAAGTGATTGTTTCTGCATTAACCTTTACATTTCAAGTCAAGGGCACAATAACCTTATCTGATGTGCTTTTGAACTTATTAGTTGTGATTGATGCAGAAATGTAATACTAGTGTACTTCACCTCATGCTGACACTGAGGTTTCCTAACTCAAACTATCTTTTTAACTTTGACATGAAACCAGGTAAAAAAAAGAGTTAACATTATAATTTCATTCTGGAAATTATAGCATTATTATTATGTGGGGTTCAGGCATTGGTTTTTTCTCAAATTTTGATGAAACATCAAAATAGTCCATGTATAAATATCACCAAATCAATATTTCTCCAAAGCAAACCAGACTATTCAGAAGCGGTTATTCAAGTGAAATATGCTCCAGCTTCATTGGGAGATTTTTCCAAGTACAACTTGACAAGCATTCCTTAGGACTTAGCTCAGTGAATATTCATCCACACAAGAGCTTCCCAATGACCAGGCAGATGAGTTTAATGTGCCAAGTTTATGGAGCACAACATTTATAACCACAATGACAATAGTATCATCATGTTCATGGTTCTACCTAGCTTAAAGCAAAAAATAATTAAGTACTAATCTGAAAGTAGGCTCACTGGCTGGGAGACACGTAAGTAAATCTTCCTCTCTCCTTGAATACTACATAGTTGCAGTCTTCTGGCCCTGGAAGCAAGAATAACCATCTAAACATCGGTGGCATTCAACGCAGACCCTTAGACTGAATAACTCCAATTTCAGATGGAATAGATAAGAAACCAACAAAGCTTCCTACATTATCTGTTAGAGAAGGGGATGTCACAAATGTGGGTGGACCATTTCTGCATCAGCAGCGTTGAAGTCAATGGGAGATTTTCCACCTACTTCAACAGATGCTGGATCAATTATATAGAAAGACACTGAGTGGAGGCCAAAATCTTAGACCTAAAGAAAGCACCCTCTCCTCTTTATCTGGTCAGTATTGCCATTGATGCCTTGCCAGGCACAAAGCTGCTGTTTTCAGGTTCTCTTTATGAAAAAAAGGCAAAACTCTCTTGTGTTTGGCTTCTCTGATGTGTTTAATTATTGCTACAGAAATTGCCTATTCATTCATCCTTTATGTCTCAGACTGGTTATTTCCATTGCATGTAAACCCACTCATTTTTTACTGCAGTTTCCACTCTGGAGGGAGGCAAAAACATAATTGCTAACTGGTTTTCCATGCTTGGTTTGTTTTTTTTTCCCCAAATAAATTCTTTCCCCTTGTGGCAAGAGCACCTGATCTTTGGGTTTACCATAAGGAACATTCTTTGATATATTAATTGTCTTGGCTAGAGGTATCCAACTCCCTGCCTGTTTTGTATCCTGAATTTAAAGAGAAAAGGTTTGCCTATTTTTTAAATTCTCTTAACATTTATGCAAGTTTCTGTCAAACACAAATCATTGACAGATTAAAGTAAATCTGTCACAGTGAGATTACCACGAGCATAGAAAGCTGCTCAGCATGTGCCATTTCCTTTGCTGTGGGCTCAGATGAAAGTATAAAAATTATAAAGATAGCTTTGGCTGGATACAAGACACAGGGCCTCTTTTATTTTTCTGGTGTAAACTAAAGACAACAATCCGATCTGAATTGGGATATCTCCCAGGAAATGTTTTAGCCTCGTGAAGTCAAATTGCAATTTTTTTGCATTTATCTGACACAACATAAGAATAAAATTTGAATAAAAGAAAAATGTGGTTGGCATTAAGGAATATTTAATCAGGCATTAAGTAGTAAAAAAATTCTAAGCTTGCATCTTCCAGCAGAAAATCTATGAAATAAATGTTGAACCAAGAAAAGAGAACAATGATGAAATACCTTGCCATAAATTTTATATAATAAATATCTAGGTTTTCTTTTAAGTCTTTTCAGACAATATGGTCTCTTGTTTGTGCAGATTTTGGTGTTGGTCTTATTTTATTAAATACATCTTGGTGAGATTATGAAATCAGCAGAAATACTCCCAATAATTTCAATGAGTCCAGAGTTCCTTTGATGAACTGGGATTTCAAAGTAATAAAACTAATTAAGAAATCTCTATATCTGGTACTCTAGTGCACTGAAACAGTGAAACAGCCACATCTCCTTCTACACCCCATTAAACATCTATACTCAAAATGTTTGCCTATGACAAATTAATTTCCTTTCAATGGAATTATTAATATATTTAGAACAAGAAAACTTATAGACAAGCAGTAATCTTCATTATCAGCCAATCATATTTCATTTGGCCAGCAACATGTCAGGTCATTTTGACACTAACTGTAAACTACTAGTCCAGGGATGATAGCTATTAACACTAGAGCTATGAGTCAGGATGAAAAGGCTTTTAGTATCACTCATTTGCATCTGCAATTCACTCTCTGGACTTTCTTTCCACAGAGAAAACATTGGATACACTTGACCTTCCTCCATTCCTACTGCATGTAAAAGAAATCCAAGACATTATAATTCAATCTGGCTCTAATCCATACACAATGAGGAGGAAAAAAAGCATTATAATTACAATCTATGCAAGTTAATTTTCATTACTCTGAATTTTCAGGTTATAATATGATAAAAAATAATTCCTATCGTCATCAAACCATGAATTAGTATGGAATGAGCCGTTAGACAGAGGATCACCGGTGACTGACCTTTGTTGTTTACATTATTAAGTTTCCTTGCAGTTTAATCTGTTCATAAAATGCCTACACCTTTCAAAGTAAGCATATCAGAACACGAAAGCGCACTATAGGTAAGATGTGGCAAAACATTTCATGGAAAGCAGACACTGAGTAACTCCATAATGTGATTTGGTAGGTTGGTGGAGGGAATTTTAAAATATCCCCAGGCCATCTATGGAAAAACAATATGACTGTAGGAATTCATTCTATATCTCCGCATTTTGGACTAAATTTTTCCTCAATATAACAAGTTCTTTGATTCTGTACTATTTACATTACCTGCATAAGAGGTATTAGGCAGCTTTTTGGTCATTGCATGATACTGTTCCATACTGCAGAGAAGTGGCTAATGAAAAATGACCAGTCATGTTCCAATCCTTGTGCTTCACTTTTATCCCTTAAAGGTTTTATAAATTGATTTTAGTACAGGACAAACTGGGTCTTACAAAGGAATGACCTCATGTCACAAGCAACCATCACTGCTTTGCTCATTATGAAGGATTCCCTATGCTGCCAAAAGATAAATCTACATAGACTAATTTATTGGGGGTTTTTTGGCTAACTATAGAATAGAGGAAATTTAATTTAAGAATTAANAAAAAAAAAGTATAGAAAAGGCAGTTATTTTTACAGCTTCCTAATGTGTATAGGGTGATAATATGTTGTACTACCAATATCACTTAAGACCAAGGGGATTGTAAAAACTACCAAGAACACCAAAAGATAAATCATAATATTATCTATAAATAAAGGCATTTTCCCCTCATGGCCTTAGAGACTGTACTAGTTTTATGGTATTTTTCTTATCATTCTACCACATGTTTATAATTTATTACATTTTTAAAGATGTCAAGTCTCAGTATGGAACCATTCAAAACACAGAACATTTGTAGAAAGTATCAGGCAGAGAGCAAACATCTCATTTTTTTCTGATCAAACTCAGTGGGAGACCTCTCACAGACTTCAAATGATCAGGCTCCATTTCCTTACTTGTTAGTCAATCTGAGTGGTAGATTGATCCAAGCAGTAAAAGCATTAGCACTATATGATTCCCTGAATAATACAGCAATTCACTTTAAAGTTTATTTTCAGCAACACTTTTAGACCCAAGTTCTTAAACAAACATGTAAAGGCTGTGTTTATCCTACCATTGTGTCTATTTAGTCACTTATTCTTCCATTAGTTTTTTGGTGCAAATTTTTGCAAGACATTTCTCTAGACAAACATCTGAACCAATTAAACTGGAGAATCTGAATAGGTGCAAAAGAGTTTTCATGAGAAAAAACTATGCTGAGTTATGCTCATAGAAGTAGGAAACAGAAATGTATCAAGCAACTTCTATGCTTAATCAAAATAGTTACATTTTGGTTTCTAAATGCCAAATAATTGTAATATTCACTACTGCACTTTATCACCCATTCCATCCCATATTAATATATAATTAACTACTCAAACTATTGTACAACCTGAAAAAAGGTATACTGGGGAAGGTACAAACATTACAATACTAAAAATAGTTTTTCTTGCACAATACTTGATTTTTCTGTGATCATTGTGATTGTTTTAATTACTTTATATACTCTGAATTATTCCTTTGTTCTAACAGTGAAAGATTTTGAAACTTTCAGAAAGTAAAAGAAATCTACTACATAAATCATAAAACAGCAACATTTGCATACATGATGTCTTAATAATGTTCCCCTGAGTTTGGAGAAAGGCTGGACCTTCATAACACAATTGTCCTAAAAGAGAACATGTTTCAATAAGGAGCAGGGAAAGGGTAGATGTCCTTTGGATATCATTGTTTGATCAAATCTCTAATTTTGTGTCCCAGATAGGGTTCTCTATTTATGTCAAGGTCTCTCACCTAGTTGGACCAGAGCTGTAGCGCCAATAGTGATTGCTGTCACAGTCAATGAAACTCAAAAAAAACCCAGGAATACGACCACATTAATCTAGTCGTATTTTACACAATTGTAAAAAAAAAATTAAAATAAAAAATTCATGCAAAGGAACATTCTTCTAGCCAAATTCAAATCAGTACTGTTTGAAAACACAGAAGGCATAAAAGGTCAAGTAATGGTGACATGGTGTGCATATATATAGCTTTTACACAAATAAGACTAAGCAAGCAGAGACTTAAGATCAAATATTGAACACTACCTTTAAATAAACATAAAATATTGGAGGTGACAACAAATACATGTGCATTATCATATGGCCCAATAATATTTATCACTATTTCAAATATTCAAGTAGCTCATTTAGACTCTGGATGTAGTCAAAGCCTGATCTTCACTTGAGGTGAGCAAAAGAGCCATAGTTCTGTGTTAATTCACACAAAGGAAGCCTTATTCCTAGATGATTGCTTCATCTACCATAATAAATTATAGCTGACCTAGTGTCCACTGGGGTTATATAGCATAAGAAGTAGACTGGTTAGTGAAGAGTACACTAGAGTACACTACTTCATTAGCTGGAGGAAGAGCACTGCAAGTCTGTCTGAAAACAGCCTCACCAAGAACAATTTCTTTCATAGTGAAAAGTTTTAAAGAAAAGTAAAGGATAACAAATTCATATGAATTAATAATTTAAAACCTAGGATGCTGTGAATTCTCTTCTTCAGCTTCTGAATGTTACAGCTTTCTGTATACTCAGAGCAATTCTTTTCAAATTCAGATTGAATATTTCCACTAGGGTCCAGATTCTGAAGTGCTTGTTCAGAAATTGGTTTAGGTAAAAGTCCTACTGAACTGCTGGGAATTTTATTTCAATTGAGACAGCATAAATATTGAGTGCAGATTTCTGGATTGCACCCTCTAGAGTAATAAACTGTGTAAACTAGAAAGAATGATCAGAGGATCTAGTAACTAACCAAGCTCTTTTAAGTAATTAATATTATTCTTATGAAAACATTTATCATTGTGCTTCCTACAACAATTATTGTCCGGGAAAAATAAAAGATATTTATTTTAAATATCTAAATACCTTGAAATTGAAAACTTAACTCATACAACTTGTCTTGCTCTTGTACAAACATCTGCCCATTCTATTATCCCTTCTTATTACATTTGTGGATAATCCACCTCAGTATTCTTCTCCTTCTGTTACTCACATAAAATCATTGATTGGCTATAGCACTAAAACTTTTAAATTCAGATAAATATGCAGACAGATTCAGTAATTATTAAATTTAACGTACAAAGCCCATTGTGTTTCCTTGGAAACTAACCTTAAAAAAATATAAATCTATGACTGAGACAGTACCTGAACCCAGAAGTAGTTGATCCCTAGCACGTGTTCATCACCATAACACACATACAGTTGCATATTTGTAAATTAATTAGGTTTCCAATGGGCTGACCTATAGCACTAGTAGACACACATGGATAGTGATCTGATAGGTATTAATTCTGCAGAAAAAGCCTACAAGTTATGACACTTTAATTCCATTTGGCCCTTTTTGATAAAGCCAGAGGATATCAAAATGCCTCTTAACAATTTCCTATCAGTCTGCACCCGGCAAGAGAGTAACTTTCACACATCTAGAAGCAGGTGTGGACTGTGACACATTGCTGCAGCCATCCCCTCCCCAGGTCACTAGAAGGCACCAAGAGATCTAGGTTCTCTTCCCAGTTCTGCCAGAGACTGTGATGTGACTTGCGCAAAGTCACTAAGGACTTGTTCCTGCTTGCTGGCGGAATATAACTTTTCCACGTAGCTCCAGATATTACCCTATCCATATAGCATAAACAATATCAGGTACTACAGACCAGATTGTGAGGCTACACCTACCCGATCTTTTAAAACCTCTCTTTTTTATTTATTCTTTCAAAGAAGCATTATAAAAATATATAAGATGGAGTCATGGATTAGTATGACTTAGTATTCACAATAACGTCCTTCAGAAATACTAAGGTGACCTCCTGCTACTCTGACATATTCCACGCTAACTGCAAAAGCATTAGAAAAAAGCCCAGTTATACAAAATACAAGTTATTCACATGGATAGCAACTGCAACAACAATGTCTTTAGTAGGGTTATTAGCGTAAGTATGAGCTTTATATCAAGGCCAGAAAATAATATTCTGACCCTCTCCATGTACTAATACACAGTAAGGTATGCTAAGATATAGGCACATAAGCATAATAGCTCTGGCAAACTGTTAGGCGGCAGTTAGGAGGACATACAACAGGTATGAAACTCAGGAACGTATGTTTTCCCTTGTTTTGATAAACAAAGAAAAGTCAACATGTTAGAGAATGTTGAAAGACCTTGAATATGAAGATTTCTCTTTAATGTTAAAAATTCTCATCACAAAATTTTTCTCCATTCAATTTCCTCATGATAAATTACTGTCTTGTTTCTCTTCACAGAAATTCCTAAAATTATTCTACAAACATAGACAATTGAAATTAACATGGAAATTGAAACTTGTTTCCATTGATTTCCACAATAGAATGCTGATACACTTTTAAAATTCACTTGAATTTTGTATTCTCTCATCAACTATGGAAATAGCAATGAAACTTATAACTGGCCTTATATTAAACCAGATCAATGCTTTAAATTTAATTATGGAGTTACATGATCATTCTCCATATAGCTATATAAAAATTAAGAGAAATTCCTCTTTATGACTAGCTTTAGGATTCCCAAAATGAGGTCTTCCCAATGAACAATTGTAACTTCAAGGAAAATCATTTGGTAGGAACCATGTCATATCACAGATAATAAGCTTCCTTTGCTTTCCTTGAATCTTCTTAAATCCCTTCTTCCTATAGAAGGATGTGACTAGAAATGGGAAAAGCATGGACCAGAATCTCAAAGTTCTGCCTGGAACCACTTAATTTACTGATGTTCATCTTCCCACCTCCTCCATTGCATTATATGCAATCCATGTACTTTCTACTCTGTATCTATGCAATCCACAGCAGAGAAGCAGCATTCTACCCATCATCCAAGTGGCTTTTTATTCTTACAGAGACTTGGTGCTGCTGTTGGCCTAGCCACATCTGATGGAATCTGTGTTTGAATTATACAACTCTGATTACCATTAGCAAAACTTAAATGAATCTTACACATGCTCACTTATTAAATATGAAATAAAAGAGCATTTTCCAAAGTCATTGTGGGTTTTATTGGCTCCTCTCCTCTTCCATATAATTTATCTTGAAATTTATTCAAAATATAAACAAATGCCACCATGAGGCCAGAGACGTAAACATTCATAGAGCAACTATCATTCTGTCTTCTCTCAGCAGTTCCTCAACTATTTGCAGTTACTAATCAGCCTGAGCTTGCTTGGTGGGAGGAAGCCCTGGAGAACTTTGTGTGAAACTTGTGAAAAGAGTATTACATCATTAGAAAAAAAAACCATCAGCAGTCAATGCAATCTTACACGACAAACCCTATGATTAAGAGATCTTTGTCATAAGTGTGGGCCTCTTCACAAAAATTTCAGAATACCATCTAGCATAGATTTTAAATAGTATCTCAATAACAGTTAAATCTGGGATCAGATATTGACAAGAGGATTGCTTTGTGTAAGTCCTTCAACTAAATTAGTCTTTTTCCCTCGCATCCAAACATTATGAAGTTTTCAAAGTCTTTTATTAACATATAACACAATTTTCTGGCATGCTATCACATATCATATTTTAAAGATTATTTCAAAGCCATAACAAATGTAAGGAAAATGTTGCTTGCTTGCTTTCTGGAAAGGAAAAAACTCTCTGCTGTACACACAATAATTCTAAATTTTTCCATGCCTTTCATTGATACATGGGTGCACATAAAAGAACGTTATTTTAAGAAGACAATGAGACCAAATATATGTTTGCTTTTCTTAATTCATCAATAAGTCAGAAATGCAATTCCAATAATTGCCATTAACAAGAAGTGCATACTTTCCAGCAGAAAATTCTACAATGTAGGTTGCTCAGCTCTGGCAAATATGTATTTTTCAGACCTCTATATTTATTCAAAAATATGCTTACCAAAGAAATATTGAGCTTACATATATGTGCACAATTGAGACTAAAGCTGCTCACTATATTTTATTTAAGAATACTTGTTGGAGAACAGAACTAGGAATGTTTTTCTCAGGTCTTTATAAAGGATATATGTGGTAAAATAATAGCCAAATAATTTCCACACAGCTGCTAATATGATTCTTTAATACTTACTCTAAATATATAATTATGCAAGTAAGGACTTAGTAAAAAATTCTCCCATGTTGAGACCATCTCAGCATAGAAAGTAGGAGAGCCATCACAAATACATTCACAACTACCTCAGCTGTAACCTCTTAGTTGTGGGTCTGTAAGGAGCTGGACATAGGCTGGAGAGCACCAGAACAGTCTCTTGTTCAAGATCCCTTCTCTGCTCTTCCCCAGCTCACTTTGCCCTAGGCTAGTGTAAAATTTGACATTACTTTTGTGACAGGAACGAAGAAAATATATCGTTATCAGTATCTATAAATGAGGAAATACTAGCTCAAGACTCAAAACTGCTAAGTATTTCGAAGTATTAGTATTTTACAAGACAAAATATCGCTCACATAAAATGGAACAAAGACAGCAATCAACTGTAACAAGCATTTGTTATTTGGACGTTCTTGTTTATTTTTCAACAGTACTCTGGGGTTTACCTTATCTTGAAAACATTGTAAATATTTTAAGGAAATTCAGCATACAAAAATACAGCACAAAGATGTCCAATTCTGAACTAAATAGCATTCTTCTAAAATCATACAGTATTCAAATATTTAAATTCCAGCTCCTCTTGAAGCAATTGCAGTCTTTTGATTTAGTTTAAAGTAACTCTATTAGGCCTTTTTCTGGTTCATTAAGCAGCAAAAGACTAATCACAGGCTGCCCAGATTTGAACCAAAACTTCCCAAAATATGGCGGCTGTTTCAGAAACAGAACATAAACCCATTTAATCAGGGATGTCTTTCAGGTTACTTAGCATTCGCTTCCCCTACACATCCTTCAATTACTCACATAAGCATCTTTGCTCATTTTAACTGTATGAGAGCTTAAGGACCTGACAGGTTATGACAGGACTCCAGCTCAGCCCAAGGTTTCAGATAGGCCTGCATGGACTTTCTGCCTTAACAGCAACAACCAAAAAGCTTCTAGGTATATTTTAAAATATATTTTTAGATAGATAAAAGCCAAAGTGGGTACACTGGACTGAAAGAGAAAGGCCAAAGTGACCAGGGACCAAGCAGGAGAGAAGCAGAAGGGGTTTGTGAATGGTACCATCTGCTAGTTTCATGGCTGTGGGTTGGTTCCAGGATTTCTCCCCCATTACAACAAACTGCACAGATTCTCAATGCATCCTCACAGAACCTGCAGGTTCCCAGCTCCTTGCTGCCACCTCCCTGCCAATAATCATGGGATGAGAGCTTCCTCTAGCCAAGGCCATCTCTCAGCCACCCATGTCTCCTGAAACAAAGGTGATAGCCATGAGGGAAGTGCATAACACGATGATGTGCATTTGCCGGTTGATTTGGCACCTAGAAGAGAAGCATCAGCTGCAAGGACTACTCAGCTCCCCTTCCCAAGTCATGCCATTGGCCCAGGCCTACGTGTTTCTAGATGCTGGATTTGGTAATACCCCAGGTTTGGCCTCAAGTGGCCACTTGGGCTTGGACAAGAAGGTGGTGTACACCTCAGTGGCCCCCTTCACAAAGTCCCTTTCTATAACCAGGCCCTCAAGTTGTGCAAGTGAGACCCAGCGCTGTAGAATGGGTGGAGAGCATGAGCAAGGCATCAGGAGCACCCGGGTCATGGGGTACACCAAGAAAACAGGGTGCTGCAGCACTAGCCAAACAGGCTTCTTATGCGCAGGCATCAGGTCCATCATGGGACACCTTGATGAGATGCACTCACAGATGACTTTAAAAAAAAAAGCACAGCCAAACACAGCCATGGATGCTAGGTGGTTTCCTCCCATAATGGGGGTTGAGCCTCTGTGACCCTCTCACCAAGTTGCTGTCACAAAAAAAACTGAGGAAGAAGCTAAGGAGGTGAACCAGGGCTCCAGGAGCTGGAGCCAGGGTGATCACCAGGTTTCCTTTGGCACCAAGTCCTCTAAGAGAGGGCAGTGTTGATCTAAAGCTGACCCACGTGAACTGTATTAAAAGACAGTGTCCCAAAATTTACTACAGAATCAACATGATACTAAAATCTTTCGTAAGAATATACTTTTTTTTCCCTTGTATCATTCACTTCACAGTGTATCCACATATGCTTTCCAGAAAAAGACTCTTCTAAAGTTAGTCATTGCCATCTAACTGCAATAATAAATTATAAATCACTTTTTATAATGTGTCTATGCTGAAGATTTCAGACTAGACCAAAGTGGACAGGTGGAAGATGTTTTTTGTGCTGTATATTTTCAAATGTTAATAACATCATTTACATGCTAAAGAAATAAAATCTTGATTTTACAGAGGCCGTTAAGGATTAATTTAATGATTTGGACAGACTTTAGACTGCTTTCCATAGGGAGTGAAGATTAAAAGATCGATCATGCTAAATATTTAAAGATCTTTAACATTTTAGGTGTAGAGCCACCTGATTTGAAGTCCACCATTCTGATACTTATATAGCAAAGTTTTAACTTGCTTAAAATTTTTAATTCTGATCTGTACATAGTGAGGAGTTGTACATGACTGACTTTTTATATAGTGATTTATAATAACACTTTAAACCTTGATTTGATGCATTTTCAACATCTTCATCAAATTCCCAGAAACCTTCTATTCCCATCCAGAAGAGAGACAAGGAGTTCTCTCTCCGGTAGTATCTTTTCCCTTTCAATTCAAGATGCAGCCCAAGTAATAACAATGTAGCTATTGAATAGCTCATTCCAGCAGCTCACAGAAAAAAAGTAGGTAACTTCTTACTGGTAAATATGCATTCTTGGAGCTTCTGTATACATTGATTAGTTGACATCTGGTATTCCCTCACACACTGTCAAAACATAGAGCCAATCCATATGCATGAAGTTTTTGGCAGCAAAGCACACTTTGTTGAGCATCAGGTTTCTTTTTTTCTGTCAGATGAACTCTCCTTTCACTATAAATGATACTTCACAAGAAATCTGTCAAAAATACAATTAAACCGAGTCATCTTTGTAAATATCTCCATAGGGCATCTTTAGATTAGTTTATAAGGTATGTAACAAGTAAGTTATACGTAAAGCAAGAAATTATCTTCTTGAGTATATGCAATGATCTCATAAAAGAAGTAGAAAGAATATTTGGTCATTCAGGAAAAATACTGAAAGGACAACAGCCCAAAGAGAAAGGCTGCCAGCTACAGTTGATTTCCACCACAGAAAGACATTACCAGGTAACGCCTAGTATTTGTGCTCATTTATTGTAGATGCATAGATCTGGTGCTTGCTCCATAAGTCTTAGCGCTCTTTTCAAATGGTACCTTCCTTGATCCATATCTCTGACACATCCAGCTTTTCAGACTTTGAGGGTTTCACGATTTTTTATTTGAAGCTTTTTTTAATAACAAGCTAAGAAGTCTACAGTTTAGTCTACTGTGCCTTAACCTTTGTGCAGAATTTCAAGATAATTCTCCTCTTCACTGAGTTAGAGGTTGTCAGTACTTAGGAGTTCAACCTATGCAATTCAAAGAAGAACATGGACCTGTTGGAGCAGGTCCAGACAAGGGCCACAAAGACAAACAGAGGGTTGGAACATCTCTTCTGTGAAGACAGGCTGAGATAGTTCAGGTTGCTCAGACTGGAGAAGGCTCCAGGGAGACCTTAAAGCAGCCTTCCAGTACTTAAAGGGGGACCATGAGAAAGATGGGGAGGGACTTTTTAACAGGGAGTGTAGCGATAGGGTAAGGGCTAATGGCTGTAAAAAGAAAGAGAGGAAGATTTACATTAGATATTAGGAACAAATTCTTTACTGTGAGGTTGGTGAGGCACTGAAACAGGCTGCCCAGCAAAGTTGTGGATGTCCCATCCCTGTAAGCGTTCAAGGTCAGGCTGGATGGGGCTTTGAGCAACCAGGTCTAGTGGGAGGTGTCCCTGCCCACAACAGGGAGGTTGGAACTAGGAGATCTTTAAGGTCCCTTCCAACTCTAACTGTACTATGATTCTATAATTCAATGAATGAACGCTGCAGGGTGCCATATTTAATAAGGTACAGATGAGCTATTTGTAGAGGCAGGTGTCTCTTCGGCAATAACACCACAAACAGAATCTGTCCATTAGAATATATTATCCTATGTGATTTAAAACATATGAAGATATCCCCTACAACAGTTCCAAAATTAAGAAAATTTGACACAGTGGAAAAGTAAGACTTTGCACTTTTTCAGATACTTTAGAAAATCCAGCTGGGTGCATACCTAACTCTTCTAAAAATAGTTCTCTGGTCTTACCATACCCAAAGCAGCATAAACATATACTGTCATATGAAACAGAAGTACAAGTACATGAGATTTTATAATATTATTAATAATTCCTGTGTGTAATAATATCTATTTAATACATAACATAATTTTACTGTGCTGATCTTAAACATTGATCAAAACTACCACAGTATTTGAAATACAGACATTGCTATTGAATTCTATAGCAGGAGTCCACGTAAATCCCAAATACTGATTTCCATAAATTTCTGCTCAGAGCAGCAGCCAAAGACAAAGCTGAGAAACCATAATTCTATGGCAGAAACACATGGGGAGCCATGCTTTTGGCATAAATTTAACAGGAACAATTATGATGCTTTTAAATCATCTTTAAAATTTGCCAGAAATTAAGATGATTTAACTTTAGTATTTTCATTCTTACCAACACTTTGATTTGACTTCCAGAAATATATTCTGGGAGTGACTTTTATGAAAAGCGTTTTTGATGATGGAACTTATCATATCAAGGAAATTCAGGACATCACAGTAATTAATTAGTAATCATTATTTTAAAATAATTTAAAATAATTTGGTAAAGCAATACTGCTTTTATGCTATATACTTCCTCCTTCTAATGCAGTAGATTTTTATTCTCTTTGTCTTATCATTAAAATGCATATTTCTAGAAGTATTTAAAAAAATAATCAAGATTCTTTTTCTTTAAAAGGAAAAAATGCACACAACCGTTCTGATTGCCAGCACTTTGAGTCAGCTACAATATGTTGTATGTTATACCTTGATAAAGTCCATGAGCCAGGAACGGCAACAAACAGAATCACAAGTTGACTCATGAGAGAGAGTTGAAATAAGTGGTTTAAGAGTCTTTTACTTTCAAAAAAAAATTAAGCCTACTTCAAATTTCCTGACTGAAGTCATTGTGATTTGTAGATGGATGGCAGAGCCGATTTGTAAAGCCAGGCTGATTTGTAGATGGATGGCAGATCTGGCTTGATATTAAATACATCAGGGAGGAAATTAGGTTAGAAAAAAAAAAAAAAATCAATGGCTGCTTATGGATACTAAAATCAAAATAAAACTTTTGGGTAATAGAGACATGAGGCAATGTTCCAAAACTGCCCTATTAAGAACTTCTAAACCTGGAGCTGCCTTTATTTAAACTGCCAGGGAAACATACCTGCTCCTGTCTTTGGCAGAGGCAACAGCAACGTCCACTATCATTTTAATTCATCCCAATTGTGCAATTCCTTTAAAATATAAATCCACTTTAAAGAATAAATAAATATAAACAAGCTAGATCTGACTGTCTCTCTACTTACAGCAACTGAAATTAGAAGTAGTTTTCTTAAATGCAGGTAGACTATAGCAAGTGAAAGCCTGACACAGTCAAACTTGTTATCTGATCAGTTACATTGAAAAAAATACAAAAAAACAGAACTCCAAAAGACCCACTAAAAAACCTCATATGTGCAAAACCAAAATATTATTGCATTGAGACTTACAGAAATGCCTCAGCAAACCTAGAAATATTTTCGTAACAGTTGCTGTAATCTAAATTTGCTTATCAGTACTTTGATTTTTGAAGTGCAGTCTTTGGACAGGAACTGGCAGAACTGCACTGATCTGATTCTGAAAGGCAGAGTAAACCAGCTTTTGCACTCTATGAGCTAGAGCTGTGGCTGGCTCCAGAAGGGTAGGTCGCAGCTTTATTGCAAATTAGCAAATTAGCCTTACCTACTTTAGATATTGAAATAAAACCATCCTAATTGCTGAAAAAAAATTGCTGAAAAAAAATACCTGAGATATGAGGGTGTCAATAGGCCTCCAGAAACAAACTAGACCCAGGATCAATGGGGAAAAACCCTTTCCCTTTCTCTCTTTTTCAAGTGTTCTTCACAGAAACTGAAACTTTTCTGTCTTTCAAGCTCTGTCTCGACGTGTATTCTGTATTTTATAGTTCCCCCTTTTCAGTTCTGCGTTACTCAACTTTTCTAAATGCAGACACACATTGCAGAAATTGTACGCTCCATAACAAGGATTCAGAATTACTGAGAGCTCAGTCACACATGACAACTCATAACAATAATGTTAGCAACTGAGAATGGAAAGTGTAATCTTTCTTATTTGAAATACTGTGCCTATATTCAGCATTTGCATTTAATTTCATTTCGGTTGCAAAACAATGTTTTGCAAATTTGTTTTTAAATGACTGTATACTGTGGATATTCTGTTAAAATATGCTCAAAACTCACATCATTTATGATAAACGCATTTCTGTCTCCATGAGAACATAGAAGCATGCATGTTTTGAATGAATAAAAGTACTAAACAATATTTTGCAAATTCAAATTAAATGTTGATTTGAAAAGGATGAGCAAATAAAATGTCATAAGGATCAAGACCTGCTGCTTTTATGATATAATCCTTCCATAAAAATGTGGATTTACTGTTCTGCAAAACATAGATTACATCAGTGCCTCCATACCAGATACCAGCCTCACATTTAACATCACTTACTTGTATTAAAAGATTTTTCAACCTTTGAATTCATTTGACAGACTTATTGTTCAACAATGTATTGTGTATTCTTCAAATGAAATTGATTAGCAAATCTATCAGATTCATATAATCATTTAATCAGCTCAAATGATCAGTCTTTTCCACTGCCTTCTATCATCACACTCAACAACCTGTTGCTAAGCATCTGGGTTAATATCTCAAATTGGTTGTGGCAAGTTTTGTTTATCCTACTCCTGAATTTATGTATAAAGGAAGTATAGAAACACTATAAAGGAAATTCAAAGTTTCTGATTCCACAATTGCATAAAGAAAAGTACTTATTATAGGGAAGTTGCATCTTATGCCAAATGTGAATGAAAAAAAATTATGTAATGTTCCAGTTTTAACACTAGCAGCTACAGCACCAAGTCAGTAAAATCGGACTACCTGATTAGGTGTTAGGTGTTCTGGAACACCAAGAAGCAATGAAACGGGATAGCTTGGGCCTTGCAAAAGCTCTTCATTTTGAGTTTTTGTGCTTTTTCTTATAGGTTCATAAAAACATAAAGTAACATTAAAAAAAAAAAAAAAAAAAAGAGATGTCTGGAAGACATCTACTGCATTGCTGGGCCCCACCATCAATCCTGACAGGTTTCCATTCTGAAAGTCTCCATCATCGAAATTCTACTACCTAAGGTAATCATTTCCCACGTCAAAACTGTCTGGTTTTGGCACTAGCAGGATTCATCCCCATGCCTAATGTCAGTCTTTCTTGTTACAATGCAAGGTGATTATTTCTTTAGCCTTTCACTGTCAGCGTAGAGAATAGATCATTTCCTTCCACTTTACAGCAGCATTTTATGTCTTTGAAGATACATCCCTCTTCAGTCTTCTCTTCCCCAGTTCATTCTATATTTCTTTGTAGAGCTTGTATTTCTATATACCCAATAGTTCTATTTTCTCTTCTGTAGTATCTCCCTTTTTGTCTGTATGTATCCTAAATTGCAGTGTGCAAACAACCGCACTGCAGATGAGGCTTGCCTAGTAACTCAGAAGGATTACTGCGTACATCTGACAGAGTGCATTTCTGCTTATACCAGTTTCACAGCCCCACTTGGATCATTTTTCCCCAGACTTCCTAACGAAAATTCTTTCCAGACACAGCAAAAGCAGCAAGTTTACCTTTTTAGACAAAGTAGAACCATGTTCAACTCATGATGAACCGAAAGCACTTGACTGCTTCCTGCAGAACTTCATGGCAGCCAAGTTCACTCCCACACAGCATAACCATAAGATTTCATCCCTCTTCTTCACAATACTTCTCCAATTTTTCAAAATAATCTTTGGATTCCATTTCCATCCCCCAGAACATACAAATTCTCTCGCAGATGTGCTCCAGATGTAAAAAGTTGGCACACCATTCTGTCCTCTAGCCCATTCATTACAATCTAGAAAAATGCACACAGAAAAGAATCAGACATGAGACAAATACTGATCAGCCCTGCTCAATATTGCTTTCCATTTTGACTCTGGACCACAAAATGAGTCTCTGGATATGGATTTTCAACCAGTTTTGCACCTGTCTGTAGTAGTTGCTTCCACATTTTTCTTCCCTAGATTATCCTGAAATTATTTTCCTTACCACATCATTGTAACTGTTTTTTCAGTTCATTTAAGAGTTCTCTGAGGCAGTTGAAAACTATCTTTAATGGACATTTTGGAGTTTTTGCTTGCTTGGGAGGACCAGGTTGTTTCTGCTCTGAAAGATAAGAATCTTTCCAGAGATCACAGTCTATCATTGCTTGGTTGTCCTCATTCCAACTACCTCCAACTTTGATATTAGTCGGCCAGAACTTATCTAGCAGGTACAATCAAATCAACAAAAGTCTCTCTCTCCAAATCTTCCTTCTCCTTTATGAATTAAGAGAGACACTACCTGATTAAAAGAATATGATTGTGGCCTACTATATTCCTTTCCCAGAGCAGTCAAACTTCTCCTGTATCACACCATCATGTGCCTTGGGTTACTCCATCCACTGCTCAGCAAAATCTTCACACTGATATTTCCAGTTTGGTAGTTCATAGTGAATTACCATACCAATAGTGCTAACCCTGATGGTTTTTTAGCGGTCACACAAAGATCACTTTCATAGGTTTATTGTTGTCCTTATATCTGCCTTAGAACAAACGTGCATATTTGATACACAGAGCAATGCTTCTTTCCTTGCAGGCCTCAGTGAAGGAACTCAGTGGTGGCAACATGCTAGTCTCACATGCATTACACAGATTTCATTAAAAGTTACACCAGCCGGATATTATGATTAACTAAACGCACTTCTGCATTTAGTCAATCACTGTCAGCATATGAGGTTTATAGTACTCATTTTTAAATACATGAAGTTCCCTTCTTGTTAAAAATAGGGGAAGAAAAAGAAATTTTATATTCTGGAAATATTTTGCAAAATGTGTGTATAGATATTTACTATATATTGGTTTATTGAATAGAAAAATGAGGTGTTCATGTGTAAGACTGAACATATTTATTGACACTAAGTAGTTAGAACAAAAATATTGATCCTGTACACTGCAAAAAAGTTTAACCTCCTACTACATTATACTTCTACAATAGCTGTGAAGGCATATGTGATAAACTCTGTACCCCAAATTCTTCCCGTTACTTTTCTTGAGCATTTTTAAGGAAAGATCGTAACATAATAATTATGTTATTCATTGAAACAACAATTTCACCTAGTTCAGACACTCCACAGATGGAGCCAAGATCCATGTCAGACTTTTAATAGAAACTCATGGACAGAAAACCCCATTTTAAAAGATTGCAAGCAGAAACTCCTCTTCTTTTCAGAAATTGTGAAGTTCAAGACAGGAATACCACCCACACACATATTTCCAGATCTCAAAAGCATCAAAATAAGCTTATGCATCAGTCTTCAAATCTTGCACAGAAAAACTTTAAACTAACATTCTTGTCTTTCATTGACTTGAATCAAAGAAAATTTCGAAGACCCTTAGCTTATTTAAATTTAGCTTCTGCCACACAAAATTCTGTACTACATATCTAAGTCCATTAGTGCTGTAGGAGAGAACCCACAGTATATGGAAAAATATAACAAAACAAACAGCATTTATAATGAAGATGCAATGCAAAAAACAACAATAATTTTCTAGTAAAGTAGCCCTGAAAGTCTGCACACAGGCAGGGCAAATGGAAAATTGTGCAGAAGTTTTTCTGTACTTCTATTACCATTCAAGTCAGAGATATTTTTTTTTTTTTTTAATAGGATCAGCATTACTTTATATATTGCTTTTTCTTCACATAGGAAACTAGCCTGGGGCTGATAGAGACATTACTTATGCATGAGGTTGAAGAGTGAAGGCACCAGATCTCCTGTGAAGCCCCCTGGACAGGCTCTCCCCGGCCCCAGCTATTGGAGTTTGCTGGCAGGAATGAAACGGGCTTCTGAAAAGCCCAGCCACAGCTCAGAGCCCTTATTTTCACATCAGGCTCTCTGTGCTGTGCAAAATTAACTTGGGAAGTTTTAAAAGTCTGTCAAATTCCTCATAATTTCATAAGAAACGATCATGAGAGAACAACATGACCATCATCCTTTTGTGTTGTTCTTTTAGATAATTATAATGCAAATCACAAATTATTGGGTTATTTAACAAACAAAACAACCCTTATTACAGTGACTGCTTTGCAGCTACAGAGCACAAAGAGCCCACATTAGATTTTTGGTTCTTGTCCTGCTTTGATTAAAAGCTACAACAATTAAATCTGATGATGAAAATCAGAGTAAGCCAACACTGCTTACTTAAGCCAATTAACCCAACGTAATTTTCACCAGCTGAGGATATATCCTCAGTAACTTTTATTCCTTTAAATTATCAGAGAAGTAACTTATTTATATCCACATATTTATGACGTAATTCTGTATTCCATGACCTCAGGCTGTTCTATGAAATTCATTTTTTTATATTATTCTGGTACCATCTCTAACAAAGAAAAGTATGACCACTGTTTCCCTGTCCACTTAAAATCCCATTTAGACAGGTAGTCCTCCTGAGTAGAAAAATCATTTATCTGGTAAAACATAATTTCTTTTCATCTTGCTCTACCTGCAAAAGACACTGTGTGAATCATATGTACAAACAGAGATAATTTTTCAGCACCGTCACAGCTGCTTTAACCACACCCCTCGTGGGATAGAGTTGTTTCCCAGCATGCCATTATAAAACAAAGATTATGTTATTGAAATAACTTTCTGTAAAACAGGAAGCAGTTTGTATTTCAGAGATCTGAAGAACATGGCAGTTTATGAATACTACAGCCTACTGTGGTTTACTCTGTCACTTCTTCAAAATTACAATTACTGCCCACCAAGATAGAAGCCTGCAGGAGCCTAGGACCTCTACAATGTCTTCATTTGAAGTATTTTACACAGCACTTTACATTGCTTTGATGTTTTCCAAGTCAGGTGTTTGTGTCAGTAGCTTTGCCTTTTAATTACTCATTATTTCCCATACTTGGGTAGGTCTCAAGGGACTAGTGGCTTTATCTGACCCTGTCACAGGGCTGGATAAAGATCCTGAAGCTGAGGCAGGACGGTCTTTACAAGAAACCTTGGAAGTTCACAAGAGAAAGTGGATTTCTTCTTAGTTTAGAGGCACACAAAAGCATTTAGAATGAGAAGAGAAGAAAAATGGGAAGCTATTATTTTTTTGAAGTTTCACAGACAACCTACTTGCTGGATTTCCTACTACAACACCACAGCAGGGCGACTTGTCATTCTGTCAGCAGCCTGCTTCACTATTTCACCTCTTCTACCTTAAAAACACAGCATGTCCCCAATGTTTCCAATGGTAGCTCTCGTTTCCACAACACAGTCAGTCATCTTTTGGTACATCGTGCACTCTGGCACAAGCCCCAAAATTCTCAAGGAAAGGACACTGCAAAGGAAGGAGGTGAGGGCTTTTCCCAAAGACAGGGAGAACTGAGGAGCCCACATGCAGACAGAGATACTGCAGCTGAGAAAAGAAACACCTGAAAGCTCTGCAAATGAGTAAATGGAGGAACCTAGAAAAATAAATTGAAGCAGTGCTTAAACAGAAGGTGGCATTCAGGAAAAATTTTGTGCTGATTCTTAGGTACAAGATGGCTGTTCCTTGTGGCCAACAACTTACCTAAGGTAAGCTATTAGATGGGGCAAACTACACATTTGCTCTCTGAATTTGTCACTTTATTTTCACCTTTTTTCACTTTCCTCTTTCTGCTTCTGTTTATTTGCCTCTAATTCCTACGGTTTCCAGCTGATATTGCCCAGTCTATCAGTTTTACAACGATTGGTGTTTCATAACTGAGCACAGTTTTAAATGCCAGAATCTAGTGATTTTGTGAGGTCAAATTTTAGCTTACAGGAAAAAAGGAAAATCCTCATCACTACAGAGAAAGCTGAAAATCCTTCCCCTAAAAAGCTCCAAAACTCCATTAGAAAGAACAGGATGTTTCTTAAACATCTTATAAGTTATAGACTCAATTTTGAGGTCCTTATTAATTTTTGAATGTTTGTAAATAGCTACATTTTCCCTGCAGTTTTCTGCCTTATTTCTAGCTCGCTCAGCTGCACTCCAAAAAGCAGATTAAAAGCAGTAAAACCACAAGTTGTTTGCAGTTTCTTTCCTGTCCTAACCTCCTCTATTATTCAGTTTTGACTATTTCAAATGTAAACTCATGTGATACTCTTGCCCGCTCTCCTTAGTACTACTAATATAGTGTGTTGTAATGCAACAAACAATTGTTACTTTGAACAGAAACAAAGAAGATTCAGTTATGCCCCTATTTTCTTCCAAAAAGGAGAATGGGGCAGGGGGAGGACCTTGCAACCACAAGTTATGATGCTTCTGTGATGAGAGCAGGTTACTTGCAGGGATGTTCATTTCACTGGAGAGTAGGAGTTATCTCTGGCTGCCCAGGACTCCCCTCCTGCTGGACTTGCTCTGTCAGCTTTCATTTTATGACCTTTTTAACTGTTACGTTAAATAAGTTTCAGCTACTAAACCTATGGACCTTTTTTTTGCATTCCCCTAGATACAAAGATAAACAAGTGATACTGCTCATTAAATCCACTATGATCCCTTTTATATACGAATGATGTTAATTCTTCTCAAAATCGTACTTTACATGCAGATGAATTTTCACAGCAGAGTTCATTAAGGATGACGAGTGTTTTTTTTAAGCAGGTTTTAAGCAGTTACCACCAATTGCAAAGTTTCTGAAATTACAGTTGACAAAAATTTTGCACTTTTATTCCTAACCTTTTCTATTGGCTGTATGCTGTTCTGGCAGTCATAAAGCATGCATGGGTGCAGGTTTCATGATCTCTTTGTAATGACTGTCCTTTAAAGTCATGATAGTTGTATTTGAAGCAAGTCTATTTATATGTGTGCTGAGTACATGATTCTGCACATTCTCTCCTTTGATATATTTGGGGAGAGGGATTTCGGTCCATCTTCAGGTACAATAACTACTGCTTCCAGAAGAGACATGTTCAGTTTTGCAGAAATGTTGTCACCTCTGTAATGATTCGAAGGATCAGACCTGTAATGACATCCTGCACCGTGGTACATAGCAGCACTAATGGGTTCTACATAATAATTGCTGAGTCTTTGGGCTAAAAAGTACTTAGCACTTTTCTTTCAGACCATTCCCTTCTTATGCCTGGATCCACTTTTGTGCAGAACAGGATCATTTCTGTTTGGAGCTCATTCCCCTTTGTTTTATTACCTACCTTGATAGCACCTACATCATTCTTGATGCCATAAACCCAATAGATAATAATGGATCATACTCATTTTCGTTGGCGAAAGCAGTGATTCATCTCTTCATCCCAGATGCAATGTGTTCCTGAACAGATGAAGTCATGTGATTTTGATTAGTTAAATTCTATCATAGAAAGCCAATTAGCTTGAGATATATTTGTGGGGAGAAAGCCTTTAATTAGAGCTTTTAGAAGCCCACATTATGGTGTTAAACAATAGACAGAGACAAAGCAGTATTGATTAGATGGGCTGATGAAAAAAAACATTAACCCATTTGAGAATACAACAGTCATTTTAATTGTTTCATATCATACTTCTATATTCATGTTGTTTTGCATGTTCAAAATTTCCTTTCCCAGTATCTGCCTATAGCTATTCTTCCCTCAGTCAAAAGGAAGATATATGTTAAAGTATAACTCTACAGTATGGATGGAGCTTGCATACATTTTTCTTTCATAATCTGATACAGTCTTGGTATGATACATGGTCTTTTCAGTAACAGCAAAACAGAGGATGAGAAAAAGAAAACAATTCACCACACCAAAACACTTTCACACAATGAAAACTAACAGCAATTCATTAAGCGGAGTTCAGTGGGGCTGCTACGGAGCTGCAGAAAGAAAGATCAGAAGTAGAGTCAAATGTGGTCTAAACTTAGCGCTTTTACTGACCAGTCTTTATAAATTTTGTCACAAATAGATACAATGTTAGCAGATTTTTTTTTTTTTTATCGAATCCTAACTAGATTTAGTCAAAAATTAGAGTCCTGTAGAGCATTCTGAGGTTTGGGTCTATAATCAACCAATGTGCAAAGACATCAGATCTATGTCCTCTTGCGTTTTTCAAAACATTCCTTTAGATGGGAGCACTTTGATATTTACTACAAAAATAATAAAAGAGCTGAAATGAACGTTTAGAAGTCATTCCATTTATGCCCCAAAATTTGATGCAAGGTCAATTATAAATATGCTGTTCATGCAAGGTATTTGTCTAACCTATAATTAAAATTCTGCAGTAAAGGGCATTTCACAGCCTCCATATGTAGCCTTTTTTGGTTCTTAAATACCCATATAATTAATACTTTTTTACTTAATCTAAATCAGCTTTTCTTAAGATAATTACTGCCTTTTTCATAGACTTTTAAATATTAGAAACTACTGCAACTTCTTCCTCCAGTCTCTCTTTTCTGGACTAAACAAATACAATACCTTAACTCTTATATTTCAAGCGTTTTATAAATCTTGCATATATTGTGAGATATGTTATATTTATATATTTATACCAACCTTGAAATTATAGCATGCAATGAAGTGTTTTGAACTTGCTAAAACAAAACCATTTTATAATATTCCATGAAAATTTATATTACCTAGGTATGTTCCTGCAAATAGTTGGCATTTCTGAGTCAGTATTTTCCAATTAAAATCAAAGCACCAGAAGAAAACAAAATCCACAGGATTTGCTCTCTATTGGCAACATTTAAAAGGTGCAAGCACATCCTGAGATATAGATTATTTACTATTTATTTGTTGCAAATGTTAAAAGTTTGGCCTTGCATCAGGCAATAATCTATTCAGATTCCTATGTTGCAAAAAATTGCTTGTAATAATAGTCCTAGATGCCAGCTCCTCTAGTGGTAAATCACATAGCTCTTTCTAAATGAAATTACCTATACTTCCAGACTTTGGCAAAAGATTGTAGGAGTGCCCTCAGATTCAAATTATTTAGCCATTTCTTTAATAAAAATCAGAGTTTTGACTAAAACAAAAGCCTGCCTCTGAACAATTTTCTTTCACAAACGTGAACTTTGGCTAATAGAATTTTACCAATACAAAAGTCACAAACTACTCCACACTTCCTTCTACTATACCATAAATCATAGATTTATATAGTGACCCTCTTTCTTTGTGGGCTCAAAGAGAAAAACAGAAACGGGACAATTTTAGATGGATTGGCTTAATGTCAGTATATAGAAAATCTGCAACTTACTAAAAAGTATTTGTAAGCACTTGGACAGTAACAAGAAGGTTAACAGCAGCCAGCAGGTTTGCCAAGGACAAATGCCAAATCAGTCCAGTTTCCTTTCAAGACAGGCTGCATGAACAGGAAAGGAGGAGTAGGGGTCATATTCCTTGGTTTTAGTGAAGTTTTTGATGGCAATTTTGCATGGCATTCTCATAGGGAAGTTTTAGAAATATGATGAAAGTGAAGTTACTATTAAATGGATGTAAAATTAAGTTGATAACTGACACAAAGTCAAGAGGGACTGAAGGTAACATTGACAAGCAGGATTTGAATTTGAAATAATCTTGACAGAGGAAGTCATCTTAAAAGAAAGACAAAATTCCAAAGGGACAAATATAAGTTGCTGCATGTGGACAAGAAATATGAGGTGCAAGAATCAAAGCACCTGCCCAAGGAACTGTATTGTAGGGAATGGTCTGGGAGGCTGCTGCAAGTTCATAAACCGAAGGGCAGTCAATAACACCACAAATGTTGTTTCAGGATGTATCAGGATAAACAAAGCATGCAAAACACACAATCTGGGATTCCTCCCACCTCTAATGTGACATAATTAATAATTTGCCGTCTCCACTATTCACACAGGTTCTCATCATTTTGAAGACTCTAAAGAGATTTAAAAAAAAAAAAAAGACAAGCCTTTTCTTTTTTACTTGCAGCTGGCAGTTTCAATGGGGTAAATCTCTCTTCAGTCACCGAAGAGAAATAGAGTCCTGCAGTTGCTTGGAAATGCATCACTTACATGACTAAAATCCTTTCAATATTTATTCATGTGCCCTCATTTTTACCATCATTATCAAGTCCAGAGTAATAAAAATTTGATAACAGAGCTAATAAATAAAATTACTATGTGTTGTTTGCCTAGCTTGGTCATAAAATCTGACCAAGGGGATTAGGCCCCAGATATAGAGCAAATAAGTAAAAAATTAATATCCTGTTTGGCATTAGAATTAAGAGAGCAAGGTATGATGGAAAGTTCATGGCTTGTGTCAAGTTAGGGGAAAAAGGTTGAAATTCAAGCTTTTCTTGGAAAGATTATGTAGATCCTTTGCCCTACTGTGTAAAGTGAACTGATTTAAGTTTAAAAGCACTGAAAAATTTAGTATAGGTCAGACTCTTAGTCCATTTTTCCCCCTCTCTCTTGCCATATTTTTGGTCATCTTCCTTTTAAATCTGATCTTTTCACGTGGGCTAGAGAAAGTATCGATTGCACTCACCTGACCCTAAATCAACAAGTCTGAGTCACTGCCTATGCAATCTTTTCACATCTGTATTACAGGGCCAGCTTCACCAAAGATCATACAGAATGATAGAATTTTGGGCTCTGAACTTTCCAAGTTCTGTTTCTATTTTTGCCTTCACCAGGGCCTCTTCTTCTGAGGCAAAAAGGAACAACCCTTCTTCAATGTACTCAGGAGGGAATGCATGTGGGTCTGGTGATGTTTGCCCACAGCCACCAGAATCTGCTGATGAGCTGTACTTTGCTGCAAGAGAACAGCTCTGACTCAGCTTCCCTGTTTATTTTCTTCTAGGTACCTGATTTATTGTTGTATGACTTGAACTTGGATGACCGCTAAGGCAGAAAGGAGGGACAGTTTTAGAGGTGAGGCTCAAATGCACATGGTCCTTAAAGAAAAAAATAAAAGTGACATTGAAGAGTGGAGTTCAGCAGAACAATCTTTCATTTCATCCCCACTGAGCTGGAGTGACCAGAGTTTCCCCATGCATCCACAAACACACACACTTGGCACCATGGATTGTTGGAGTAAGACAGCTGAACAGTGTGAGTTTGCCACTGTCCAGTCATCTTAACACACCTTTGCAGCTTACTTAGGGTTTTAAATATGTTTCCAAGGACTACTTTGCTCCTTTCTGAATATTCTCAACACAGAAAACAATTAAAATGTGGGGTTTTTTTAATTTTCTTTTAAATGACATCCTGATTTTCCCTGATATGCAGATGAAATTGGCTCATATTGTATAGCATGACTCTACCATCTTTTTTCACAGTAAGTAATGTCTTATTCTTTAAGCAAATACTATTCAAACTCATGTTATCAGTAATCTTTATCATTCATAAAGTAGAATTTAGCTCTTAGTCAAGATACTTTCAAAAAACACCATACCAAAAATCAGTCCCAGCCTAGACAGTGGTTAAGTACTATCCTGTTCACACTTACTCTGCTCCTTGGAAGTCACATAAATTGTTAGGTCATATAATTTAGCTAAATAAATATCTAAGAGTCATTTGGTCTAAAATGCAAATGGCACTCAGCAGCCCCAGAGTTATTTTCATCTGCTGAAAAAAGATGACTGTCAACGACAGTTGTTTTACTTTTTAACTCTTTTGAATTAAGACCTCAGAGTGTAAAAATAAATAAATAAATAGATAAATAAATACTGCATTATTTCCTCTGGAAAGCTCTGGAGTTTTAATATTTACTGATGCTATACCTTTAATTGAATGCAATTTGGTGATAGGAAAGATGAAATATTTTGTAAACTGTGTTGACATTTTACAGTTGATGGGGAGGATACTTCAATAAACCAGGATTCGAGCACTGGAAATCAATAAAGAATGTGAGCAGAATAAAAATTGTACATTGCAGAGAAGTACCTCTGATTTCTATTGAAACTGGAAGAGGGATCATTATTCTGAGCATGATACTGTTGTACTGCAACTTCATCCACCGTGGTCTCCTCAAGGTGGCCTTTGACTTGCTTTGAGTTTGGGCAGGTAAAAGATTTCCCTGCAAGGACCAAATGAATGTCATAAAAGACCTCACAAATGCAGAGTGGAAACATTTTGTAGGTAAGAACAGAATACTGAGAGTAAAAAAACTTCACAAAAAAACTTCCAGTACTTAACAGAAAAAACATAGAATACATTTCTCAAAGCACTAAAGATCTTTATGTTGTGACAATCTTGCTGTCTCTATAGAATAGCTGGATGTAGTCACAATAGCAGGGCAAAAGTACCACCTCAAGCCTTCTGCACCCTGGAAGAATAAAGAGTTGTCACATCTCTGTTAGGAATTCGTTACAATGGAGGAAATATGACAATTTCCTAGCTCCTAACACACTTCCTGATGCCCAGTCTGCATGCAGCACTGAGAGCTTCTGCCCTCCTTGCTGGAGGAGGGCAAGGTACCACTGGGGCAACAGCTGTTACTGTTACTACTGGAATAAAACTAGAAGAGCAAAAAAAAAAATATAAAAAGATAAAAAAGTTTATATCAAACAGAAATGAGGTGGGGAAAAAGAAAAAAAAAAAAAAAAAAAGACTTCCTACTACATCATAACGCCCCAGGTTGTCAACGTACATAGTTCTCCACCCCACGAGAGAATGCATAGGCAGAAAAAAGCCAGCTTGCAAATATGAACCATCACCAGTAATAATACTTTCCTGTTAAAACTGGCAGAAAGGATTAATTTAATCCTTTTAGTATTTAACATGGAACAGTTAATAAAATAATCAGAAAAATTTAATCTTGTTTATTTTGTAAAGTAAGTTACAGCCAGCATTGTTTTGCTGCACTCTAATGTTCTGCTCCCCTTTCTTTAAAAGGTTTATTTCAGTGACATAACTGAAATAGAAATAATAGTAATATCTCTCCTGATAGACTATACAACCAAGAACAATTTTCATTGGTACTTTAATATTTCTGATATGATGTACATGAGGTTTGTAAAAGGATCTTTGTCATTTTGCACTCCTTTCAAAGCTGGGCTGTATTTGAGGTGTCATAGCTAGTTCCAGTGAGTTAAATAAATGTCTAATAACACAACAACTCACTCAAGAATAAATAAAACAAATTGTACACAACACATCAAATATGGATTTTGTAACTATGGATAAACCAAAATGCAGTCCCAAAGACTAGTGAGATCTTCCTTTATTTCAGTCATGCAAGAACTTGACTGTGAACCATGATATTTCACTCTTTTACCTGAAAGAAAGGCTTCTCGGTGATATTCAATTGCCATTTAATCCACTGGCATGATCAAAGACCAAAATATTCTATCATGCAGTCAAATATGAAAAAATAAAAGGAACATATAAAACAAAATAGCAAAATCCCATCTGCTGTAAAGTATAACTTTTTTCCAACAAAGCTTAGGAAGAGCCTTTTCATTTTTAAATGGCTTCCACCATTGAAATGCAACTTTTGACCTTTATGTGTACGTTGCCTATGTTTCAAGGCACAAACACAAAATAGCACAAAAACATTAATAACATCAAGCTCATTTTCAGCAAAGAAAACATGTTTCTGTGAGCAAGCTTAAGCACATCTACTACATTCTACAAGTCAACACGTGTCAACACTTTTTGCTAAAGCAGAACCTTTGTGCGTACTAAAATTCACATGCTTAAAGCTTCCATTCAACCCACATAATACCAATTTATTTTGGATCTAATTGAAGTGGATAAACATCAAATCAAGACTATTTGTAGTTACTTGGGACTCAGAAAGTACTTCCTTAGACTTTCTACTTCCAGACTGAGATTACAGGGATAACCACAAGGAAAAATCTCTTTTTAGACCATAACGTGAGATGGCCTAATGAGAAAATGGAGACTAACGAATGTGGAAGTTCAGGCTACAGTTTTTAAACAAGTAATTTGCACTGAACTTTTAGTTCTCAAAATACTCTCCATATTTAAGTACACTTCCCACTTTTCAGCATCACAGGCCCTTGGTTATTCACATCCCATTCCCTTCACATGCGTTAACAACTGCAGAAAGGGAACTGGCCTTTCCTCCACCACATTAAGCTTGCTGCCTACCCTCTGGGCTTGTCCAGAACCATCTCACCTTCTCTGCAGAGTTTATTAACTCATTGGGAGGTTTAATGCCTCTTCGTACAGAGGAAATACTCAATACTGCCTGTTATACGAGTTCCTGGTTTCCATGTGAAGTTTAAAGCGGCGATCATACTTAGCTATAGAATGCATGAACATGTGATCAGTCCTGACAGAGATCAGCCATGCCAGTGACTTTGCAGTGATAATGGTCTCAAGCAAATGAGTTTCCCAATCCCTGCCTCATGTACCAAATAGCAGTAAATGATGCTCATTGTAAATATAATAGTATATAATACTCTTCCTATGACTAAAAGGGTTTTAAAACGTAAGAATGGTTGTACAGTTTCCATTTCACTGGAATACTGTTAGTACCTAAATAACAGTATTAAAGCTTCCTTGTTGAAACTACACACTCTTTAAAACAGTCTCACATAAGAACATCTGAAAAAAAATCTGTTGAAGAATAAGCCATGCCCTAGTACCACACTGTCTCCTCCGCTTCTGTTATCTTTCCGGCTTACATCAATGAGGAAACTGTAAGTCTGATACCAGTAATTTATAAAATGCATACCACTTGGTAATACTTGACCGATTCAGGTTCTTCTGTAAGTAAATTTTGTGCAAGTCCATGTAGACTTCACTGATTGAAGCAGTTATTCTGGATTCTTAGCAGTTCAGCTGAGAGCTAGATCTGACCAAATTTTCAGCAGGACATTTAGCAGAATTCAACCCCTTTTGCTATATGTAGGATCAAGAACCAATGTGTTAGAACATAACCCTGTAGGATGAAAAGCTCTCTCTTTCCCATCAAAATTAAGCAAATATTATAGTATTTGCCCTATATCCACTATAAATCATTGATACTTCAAGTTTTTTAAAAAGACAGAATAGATTCAAGTCTGCTAACAGGGTATCAGATGCCATTCTCTACCCTATCTTTGTTCTCAAAGGACCTGCCAAATGATTCTTAGAGAATATTTTCTGAAGCCAAATTTACCTCAGGGATTATAGTTTTCTGTCAACACATTACATATTTTGTTTTCAGAATTGTCCTATTCAAGGGCAGAACCAGAGCATATGCTGTAACATACCTCCCCCATGTACTGCTTCTACTGCTCCTTCCAGTTGGTGGCTTTCACAGAGATTAATTTAGCAAGTATATAGTAAAAATCAGGATAAAATAAGATTTTACTGGATTTGAGCCAAATGGCT
Organism: Nycticryphes semicollaris; assembly: GCA_013400055.1. Lineage (NCBI taxonomy): Eukaryota > Metazoa > Chordata > Aves > Charadriiformes > Rostratulidae > Nycticryphes > Nycticryphes semicollaris. The sequence continues at coordinate 221,323 of VXBJ01002583.1, read as the reverse complement.
AGATACAGCACTGCTTCATCCCTACTCAGTAACTAACATACACTTGACAATAAATCTGATATTTACTCCTGTCTAGAATTTATGAAGGCCAAACCTTCAAAATTTTTTGGATGTGAAGTATCTGACGTCTGCCCGAGTTGTCCCCCAAACACCTGGAAACAGCACCTTTCTTACTGTAAGAGTTACTAATATTAGTCTGGTGCTTTATCTGAAAGACACAAAAAAAAAAAAAGAATTTATAATTGTAATGATTTTCCCTTACATTCTAGCAAATCAATACACAAATTTTGCATTGAAAAAGGATGCATTTTGAAATTCAGCTATTTTCTTAATACATTAGCTAGTCCTTCAATAGTTCTAACCCAACAAATTTAAATCTAAAACACTATTATATCATGGGTTCCTTTACTCCTGTCTCTCTGGATTTTGTCCTCTCTCCATTTACTCCTTCACAGTCTCATCTCTACTTGTTTCCAAATTTCTGTGGTGGTTCGTTTTGTCTTTAGTCCTTATTCCTGCTGGTTTGATCACAAGTGCTAGCACAGTCATTGTCTTGATACCAACAACCCAAAGCTAGAGATTTAAGTGGTCTGTAGTACAAAAAGCAAGCTAAAATCTTAACCAACTTCTAGCTGTCAGATGAAGTTCCTGTGGGAAATTCACACTGAGCAGGTACAACAACAACAGATGATACCAAAATGCATAAGTATGGAGAAAATAACAAAATCTATGGAAATTAAGTTCCCGTATTATAGCAAGTTATGACATATTGCAACTTGATACATGGTGGAGATTTCTCTTTATTCTCTTAAATCTCTGCTTTGATTTGCCACCACTGCATATCCCTATTAAGACAGAATATTAAAAAAAAAAAATTCATCAGATTTCATAAAGTTCTGGCAGGACCCACTATCCTTTAGCTGACAGCCATCCTCTCTCCAGAATCACTGCATTCTCTTACCAGTTTTGGAGAAAGTTTGGTCCTTTCAATTTCAAATTATCCCTACACCCTTTTCTTTGGGCTTACATCCTACTCACTCCCGGCCAGAATGCCCTTGTAACAATTATTCTGTGTCTGGCACTGTAACCATTGCTCTTTGCACAGTAACGACTATCTCTCTATTCAGAAATGTATTTGAAAACAATATGTCTGGCAAGGCTGTATAATTCATTTAGTGCCTGAGCTCTATTAAGTGCCACATAATGTGATGTATATAACACAGCAAGATCTAACTAGCACATACCTAATCCTTTAAAAACACAATACTTCCCTTTCTACCCCCCAGCCTGTCATCCCAGACATAAAAGCAGGGCCTTTCTTCTTTTGGGGCTCTATCTCTTTCACAACAGAACGTAGACCACTCTTACCAGGGTTGGTTGGTCACCCCCTAGCTAATCTCACCTTCCTGGGTTCTAGGGGATATCTCCAGACTTAATAGTTCCTAGGAAAATTTTAATTACATGAATTTGTTCTATCAGATTTAGCACCCACAATGTCCTGTAGAAACCGTTCAAGGGCTTAATTCCCTTCATAATGCATAATTTTTAAACTGCCACTTGATAGAGGCCCATGGCTATTCAGCAATATGGCCATCAAGAGCTCAAACAAGAAAGCATAGTTTACTTAATACGGTCTGTCCATCCAACAGCTTAGCACCACTTTCAGTGACATAAATCTCATCTTTATATATACATCACTCTTATACAATTCTCCCCATGGCATACCTACCTTTGTGCAAAATTAAAGTAATTACAATCAGACACATTGCATAGTTAAGCTGCAAACCATAGAAACTACTTATGACATTTTCAGTAATACTTTGGGTCTCTAAAATGATCATTACTTAGGCTTTTATCTGCCTCTCCCATTCCTTATAAGCTTCTTATTTTGTGAGCTTAGCATTAAGATGGTATCACTGCTTTTAGTGTAACCTATGCTACAATTTCACGGTCTCTTTATAACATTCTACAACTGGTTTCAGTGCCAAAGTTTCTGTCAGAAAAGACATTCACAGAAGCAGTTTCTTGTTTAGAAGAAAAAAAAAAAACCACAAACCCAAATACTAAAATTTTTGTTCAGTATTTCCTCATAAATGAGATTACTTTATATTCTGTTCATTCTGGCTCGTCACTGAGCAAAACTTAGGAAGTACTTGTAAACATTACACACATACATAAACTTTGGTATCTGTTTTGGGGATTTTTGGTTTTGGGTGGGGGGAGGTGTTCATTTGTTTTGGAGGGATTTGTGTTTAGTTTTTACTCTTTAAGCTAGTGCTCTGACATGGCACTTAAATGTTCCATTTGATGATAGCAACAGGAAAACATGGCCAGACACAGATGAGTGAATTCACCTTAAACTTTCCCTTTTTAAGTGCCTGTCACAAATGTTAGTTTCTAACACAGCAGTGAGCACAAGAACTGTTTCCCATCCCTAAACTGAAATTCATTTGGAGCATTTCTTAGTCCCACTATAAGAACTTGTTTATAAACCACTGAGTATTTGTAATTACTGGGATTTTATTCAGGTTTTTCTGTGAAGCAGTCCTTCTTTTGAGATAACAGGATGCTCAAAAAGAATTTATTTCTCTACAGCTCAATAGGTGCAGCAGAGGGATCTTCTCTCTCTGTTTAGCTTTAGCTTTGCGTTTTGAACCACACAGTATGAAGCAGGCTTAATTACCAGCTTACATGCTGCCTTCTTGGATTTCTTTTACAGAAGAAGAAGAAGGGTTGGAGGACAGTTGTCCTTGCAATCCCATGAGGCAAAAAAAAAGAAAGCAATTTCTTGGTTCACTTTTTGGAAACTAAAGTTTAGTTACTCTTAACTTTTTCATTTCCTTTTTCCCCCTTCACCAAGATACGAACTCTTTTTGTCATAATATGAAAAAACAGCTTTTAATATGTGTTGTATTTTATTTACTTCAGTAATAAAGAAAAAATAAAAATTATTCAGTTATATTTTAAATGGTAGGAAATAAATAATAAAAACCAAACCACCAACCACCAAAACAGATTATACCTTTCTTCTTTTACTAACTGGGCCAATTCCAATTCCACCAAGCTCTCATCTCCCTTCTTAATAAACCTAGGATAGTTGTTAAAACCTTAAGTTATATTCGTACAGATCATTACCAAACTCTCCTTTAGACCCTTAATCCATCAAAGTTCCCAGTGCTTCAGCACACTCACAGCTTGATTCCCTCATTTATGCAACCCAGCACCATTTCTTACTTATTCTTTACTCCCAGCCACATTTGGAGTGTCTGTCATGGTTATGTGCTGTTAATGAAACCTGAGTATGAGTGGGTATAAGGCACTATTTCTTTCTCTTAGATCCCCTTAGAGATAATTCTGAGCAGAATGAATTAATGAATAATGATTTGTGTTACCACACAAATCATCAGAAGGGAAACACAGAATACAACAATTACATGCCAGCTATTTCACATCAAAATCTAACATGGAAACATTTTGCTCTGATCCGTTACTCTGCATTTTTTCCATTCTTTTGTTGTGATCACAAATACCGGTTGGAGTTCCAGTCATATTGCTAGTTTGTCCTTGTAACATGTTATTACTATCCTTCTATTTCTATGATGATTTTTAGTGCTTTGTGTGGGGAGTTTGTTTCTTTCTTTTGGATTCATACACAACAGCAAAATCCTTTACAGAGCCATCATTTTTAATTTTTCATCTTCTGACTTAGAGAGACTTGTAGGTCTGAGTTTTATTTTGTAGTTGGGGTGGGAAGGAGTTAATTTTTTTTGTTTTTAAACATAATCATTAAATCCACTTACACTACAAGTGTTCCATCATTTGAGACTTTAAAAGAAAAAACCCCACAAAACAACTGAAGAAAAACACGTTCTCTTTATTTATTGGTTTTTTCCTTGATTTTCTCACATCTCTTATTCTGCTTATCTTTGCATATTTAGATCTGCAGAGTCATGTATTGGCTATTGCCATACCCATCAATCTCAGAATTCCCAGGGCCCATGAGAATGATAGTTATTTATTCCACACAAGTTTGTTTTCAGGTCTTGTGGAGAATTATTATCCATAGGAGATTCAAGACAATTTCATGAAAGCAGCATAAACATGGTATCCCAGAGACCGTCTTGGCTATATATTCTAAAACTGACCTGTACATATTTCACAGTCTGAAGAATTTATAATTTTAAATTTTCTTCTGCCAGCATGCATTTTCAATTGTGGGGCTACAATAAGGCCTTTGAAAAAAGAAGTGGTAGCCCATTTGCCTTTGGAAGAATTCAAAACATCCAAAACAGTCACACAAAGAAGTGTGAGAAGTAGTAGTGTCAGAGTCATATGTGTGAAAAATGGGGAAAATATAATAAGACTACACCTTTGATGTCCAAAGGAGAGCCCCAAAGATGATGAAAGAACTAGAGGGCGTGACTTATGAAGAGCAGCTGAGGATACTAGTTTGTCCACCTTAGAGGAAACTGAGAAGTGACCTCATTGATCTTCATGGGTCCCTTGTAACTCAGGATATTCCATGATTCTATTAAAAGATCACTCTTCCTTTGGGCTTTTTATGCAAATAAAGTACCATAAGCACAGAGTTGATAGTCCTTTTCTTGATGATTAGTCAGACTACAAAATCCAGACAAGGTCAGAAAGCAAATGAAAAAAAAAAAAAAACCCTACCAAAAAAAAACCCAACTAACCAAACACCAACCCAGAAAGTGTTCAGAAAGAAAAAAACTGAAAACCATACTAAAGTATAAATTACTAGCTGGGACATTAATGATTGGATAGCAAATCTCTAAATACCCTAGTTAAGCACTGGACACAGCAAAAATACCTCAGCATGTTTGAAAGATATAATCCTAAGTGGCTATATGGTGGTGGTGGGTTTGTTGGTTGGTGGGTTTTTCTGTGTATCTTTGGGTTTTTTAATCCTTTCTTAGGGTTTTGTTTCCTGTTTCAAACGCAGCTCATTATTTTTAAATTCAGTTTATGGATAGGAGCCCAATGACCAGGCTCAGCTAGGAAGTTTTCGGACTTATGTCTAAACACCAAGAGTAGAAAAAAATTGCAGTGACATAAATGTGACATATGACACAATTAAGAATATGATAAAAATAGCTGAATATGTGGCAAAAATGTCCTGAGATAGAAGTAAATAGGTCATGTAGACCTACTGCACAAAACTAGACAAATTTAAGAGAAACCTAGACAAAGGAGGGAAGAGACAAACTGATCAACTTCTTACACCCTCTCTCTTCATCTCTAATATTTTTAATTCGGTATTTTCCACAGAAACAAATTCTGAAAAGCAGTTATCCTGTTTCAGATCAGTTATAGTTATTTGACTGTACTGTATTTCTATTTAAATTAACCCCTTGGAATAAAGCTGGTCTAAAGCCAGTCAAAATCAGAGTGGGATTACTAGAGAGTTGTGAATTTATAATGTCGTATTCCTCCCCTCGTGCCAAATTTCAAGATTCATGACTTTGGCTCAAAAAACCAAAACAAAAAAATCTCATAATTTGTGCTTTGGAGGCAAATGAAAGCATTCCCATTAGCTTTAACTTCTAAGCTACTCAAGATTTCTTTTATGAAATTCTCTTAAGGTTAGAGCTACAGACAGAAAACAAATAATGCACTGTAGCATGGGAGAAATGGATTAGTAAGAAATTACCCGAAACAGCTCAAATCCTATTAATTGAAGATTTGGAGAAGGAATGTGCAGATGTATTCGCATTTGGTGGAGAACTATTTAATATGGGTACTTGCTTATAAGTGTATATAGATGAAAGACTTTGAAAAAATTTCTGAAAACTTTTTTTTGCCATAGTTGAAAAAAGAATAAATTAAAGAACATTCAGTGTTTGCGTAGGCACTCTTTTTCCATGCAATTACTCATAGTCCTTCCAAGGCATGGTTTTCAGTAGAAGATAAGCAATCAGTAATAGTAACTACCAGCAACTTTCTGGAAGGCCCAACTTAAAGATTCTCTGGGAGGTATGCAATAGTGCCAGAAATTCTAACAGTCTGGCAAGAAAATCTAATTAGTAGAGCAATATTGCAGTAGTTCATAGTGCTATAGTTTCATCTGGCCAACAACATAGTGTATGAAGGGTAGAATTCAAAAAGGATCTGGGTAAGCAGCAATTTTTTGGTATTACATTAGATTTCAAAAGGGTAGGTGTAAAAATATTTATCTTCTGATAAGCATTCTTGAACAACAATATCAGTTAGGAAAAAATATCTATGTTTTAATGCTATGATTTGAAAATCACCATATTTTATGGGTAAATATTCTTAAATATAAGCATTCTCATTTTTTCAGTCCTTAAACTTGTCACAAATGTACTGTTATACTTTTAGAATTTTTATTTTGACAGAACAACTCTGATTATTAATAGCATGGTCTACATCTAATGTTCACCAATCTCTTACATTCATTGCTTTACAGAGAATTTTAAATACAGATTATGTAGTCTCTGCCTTATAATAGTTTCTGTGTAATGCCCTTGTACTGCAGGGAATTTCATTAGCATGTGCCCTGATCTTGTCCTCCAAACCCTCATTGCTTTAGACTAGCATGGATTTAATTGAGAGAAAACCAAGCTGTGACTGTGGCTCAGGTGTGAAGGCTGTTTCCCTCAGCAGATTAAATCCCATGTAATGATTGAGCTTTCTTTTCCTTACTGTCTGCTTATGAGAGATTTAATACTGCATATTAATTATTGTGTTGGCTGTCTTACTATGATGTTGTTTTCCCCATCATTTTGTGGGAGATTGATGTACAGATAAAATTGACTGCTTAACATACTCAGGATGATTAACTCCTTGAGGATGGATCACAAGGTTATTGTAAGTCACTAGTTTTTACATGACTTCTACTTTAAACTATGAAACACAAACAAAAGGTAGCCCCTGCTGATACCTCATCATACTTGGCTGAGCCCTATAGTCTTTACATCAGAGGTTTCTACAGAAAGGCCTGACTTACATCCTGCCCTCCATACTTGTGGGGGCCTTTCAAAGTACTATGAACCCCTAAGTTCATATCCCACAACTAAGTCACTATTTGTCAGCAGTACCAATCCAAGCACTCAGGGGTAATAGCCCCAATCAAAACATGATTTGTGGTACTCAGAATAAACTACACAGGTATGAACCAGCTATTCATGTTTGAAAAAAAACTGAGAAAAGATGCAGCCCACTGGAAAGATTTCCACAGCAGAATGGATATGAGAAGTCTGAAAAACAGGGACACTTTCAGTGTGGAAATTGTTTCAGAGGCATGAATCTGAACTGCAACGCCTGATCTACCCCAAGATATGCATTACAGTCACTAAATGTAAATGAAAGAGCTAAACATCTTTAATATACCATATGATGAGTATATTCCATGCATGCACACACGTACAAACACACACATATCAGATTCATGAATTTATAAGATGGAGCACTATTTCTCACTTCCAATCATCTGGAGTGAAGCAATATAATCTTTCTGTTGTGAATGTAAGCAGTAGCTATACCCGCATGCAAATCCTGTTTATCACTCTTGTCATCAAGTTTATGGACACATAAATAACACTTTTTCACCAGAGATCAATAAGCAGCCAGTAGCAAATCACCAAAAGAGAAATGAATTTATATAATTGACTTGCTGTATTACATTCAGGAAGTCATTCTAAAGAGTTTTCTATACAGCATGCAAAGTCTCAATCCTATGGAATTTAGTAAATTACAGGAATTTAAGGAAGATCAGCCGTAGTACATCTACTGAGCCTTTTATCTCCAAGAACTGAACCTAAACACATTATCTTAAATGTAAAGTTCTTCAGTCCATGGACCACGTTGCAAAGCACGAGTCAAGCAGATAGAACCAGCTATTGATAAGACTATTATAAATGAAATTGATTTATAATCCTATAAATTATACTCCAGTATAGAAATTTAAATGGTTAGAAAAAGGAAGTTCATTATCTAGCCTATCCCCATGAAGTCATAATATTAAGACAATATGGCATTTCTCCCATCCACTGTGTTGGAAACAGTCTAAGGGGCATAGTGTTAACTGTTGGCTGGAAAGAGAGGGTCCTACTCTGTCTTGTGTGCCCACTTAGCATCTACCATTAAAAAACAGTCAGAAGCGTTAAAAAAAGTACAACGCGTTTCACACCTTTTGTGGAGAGTAGTCCTATGAAAAGAGGTGGGACTAAAAGTACCAAGATCTAAAGAGAATGGGACTGGCAACTTGGAAAAGCCCTAGGCCGAGTTGCTCTAACCCAGGTCCTTGTAAAAACATTTGTGCCTTGACCTCAGCCACTCAGAGAATAACCTACACTGGACAGAGATATGCTGTTACAGCTGAAAGTTTAGATGTACCCAACCAGTTTTAATGCAAGTCTTCAACTTCTTTGTTTCTTAGCGTCAATTTAAACTGAAACTTTTAAATTTAAAAGTTACATACTCCTGCTCCAGAAACCAGTGTAAAAAATGGAAGTTTTCCAATGGAAACAGAAAGCAGCTGAGAATGAAGTACATGGCTCTAGAATACCAAATGAAATGCTGTATCTTCTCTCATGAATCCAGCACTAAGAAGTAAATATAAACTGTATGTTCTTAAGTACATGAATTGATAACCAATCTGATAAAAAACAGAAAGATTGTTATAAATTCAACTGCGTTCTTCCCCACCCCTCCCTTCCAAACTCTTCGTCAATGCTCCTCTCCATTTCATTTTTATCACATGTATTCTGTGCTTGCCATTTTGTAACTCAGTCCTTCAGAAAAAATAAGCATTGATCACATGGTTTAGAAAAAGTCTTTCAGCATTTGATTTCATTCATTTTTTTTTCTCAATTCCAAAAAAAGCTTTTTGTACACATAAAGTGACATGTTCCTAAAGAGTTTACCAAGAGCTACAGCTCTGACTCACACTCAGTAAATAAAATTCTGAACAAATAGAACTTTTAAAAAAAAAAAAAACCCAACCAAAAAAAAAAACCTAACCACCAACCACAAAACCCCACTACACACCACAAATAAGCACCACACCACCACCCCCAAAACCCCCACCAAACTAAGACTCCATTGGCCATGGGGTAGCAGCAACTGTATTAATCTGGCATTTCTTCATAAAAAATTGACTGATTACTAAGCTAACACAATTGGCATATCCCATTGCTTTCCAAAGGAAAAGACCAATTTGCCTCAGATGAAAATCAAGGTTTATGCTTTAGGCATATGCTATGAACTCCTTATAAGGCAACAATAGTCTTGCTCATTACAAGTGCTCCTCCTCTCAGGTTAATCCCCCAAATCATGCAAAAAGCTGTAGTCCTTCCAAAAGAACAGTACACAATGTACAAGTTGGCTCAAATGACCTTAAACATGCACCTCTGTTATTCAGAATTCTCTGGTCTCACTGACATTCAGCCTTGATAGTGCATTTGACAGTGTTTTCAACTTTGTGAGAATATTGCAGGAGTTTTTCTTTATATATATATATATACACACACACAAAAATCACACACTATATATACACAATATGTATAGGATATCATTTAATGCTCTTCATCCTTAAAATGCTCACGTGTTCTCAAATCTGTTAGCACTTTAACAGTGTATTCTAACAGGGAATAATAGAAATTGCAAAGCAAGAGTCCAGATACTTCTATTTGAGGTATCCTGAAAATCCCCAAGTGACTGAATTGAAGGACAATAGAGGAAACTAAAGACAAGGAAAGCAAGAAAGCCTGTTGAATCAATAATAGACTATTTCACTCAGAAGTACTCTGAAGAGATTGCACTTGGGTCATGAGCCTGGGCAGGTTTTTGAACACCCTCGTCTTCGGAGGATTTAGCCTTTTGGCTTTCCATGTTTAGTGTAGAAGTCATCTATCTGCCAAGACTGTAAGACGGTATCTCAATCAATATCTGCTTTAAATATTTCTGCAGGCACTCTGCTCTGGTTGACAACAATCTAATATATACTTTTTTTTGTGCTGATTTCAGCCAGAATTTTCTTACTATTGAAAGTTTCACAGGGGAAAAAAATATTTATGGAAGGTTAGTAGTCTGGTATGAGACTTATTTTTAAAAAACCTTTTCAAAACATGTTCATAGCATCTAGAAATGAGTTAAGAACTTTCTTTTTCACTACTGTCAGTAAGATTTAATAGCTTTTCAAACATAATTTTTTTACACATAAAACATCGTAAACTTTTTACTATAAATAAAAAAGCATCTTCTTGAGAAACAGAATAATTATTTATTGTTAACAGATATCAGTCCTTGTTCAGGCTCACAAAATGTAAAACTTAGGCTGGTCTTAAGTAGTGAAGGATCCAACTTGTTGTTTCCCAGAATGGAAGAATACCTCTGTATTTATAAAAGGCAAAGGGACATACCTAACATCTCCACGTGCCGTTAAGTACTCATCTCTTCCTCATCTGGAAGAAGTGAGTGACAACCACAGTTCATGGAATTCCCCCTGGATTAATGATTGGATGGGCAAGGCCAGTGCCCTTTCACTAATCCCAGGAACATATCCAGCATCAACATTTTATTGTTCCTTTTATTCTTTCTAAATATTTTTCTTATTAAATAAACTCTTTATTTTTACTCTTATCTCCAGGTAGCTAGAGAGCTTTAGGTCATAATTCAGTAAAGCATTTAAATGAGTACATGAGTTCCAAGATATCAGGTGAGAATACCTAAAATTTAGCATATACTTTCTGTACCAAAAATGTTTTCCTGCAGTTGTGCTCTTTACAGATTAAGTTGCTGTACTGCAATATTTTGAACTAATTGTGTAGCAGTTACCAACACAGACAAGTTTAATTGGCATGTTCTATGGTAATAACTAATGTGGGATGCATAAATATTTACATCTCTATATAATTTCTGTTTGTCAGAGAATTGCTGAGCTACAGAAAAATAAAGGAACAAATAATAGCTACAGAAAAACTGCAGGTAAGTGGCTAAATTGGGGCTACCGTACGCATCTGCAGTTTTAATATAGCTAGTAGCACTTCAAAAGCATTTTTCAGTATTTGAAACTTAGTGTACTGCCATTCTGCACTGTCCAAAGCAAGCGAGCTGCTCAGAGTATTCTGGAACCAGTCCTTTATTTTAAGCCATAGTCAACCACCTTTCCCAAAAACACACTTTCTGCACAACTACAGCATTAGTTTAAAACTTGATTCAAAAAAAGTATCCAAGTACAAGTCATGTTCACATCTAAGAATGAAAGCAGGATAGTTTCAGATGATGCCACTAGACATGAAGCCACATAGGACTTCTGTGTTGCTGGCTTATGCACTTTAGTACCACTTAGAATTGAATATGAGCTACTTCACTTTTTTGGGAGCTGTAGGGTCAACCCAGACTCCCAAGCAGGTGAGATTTCTCCTCCTTTATTATAAGCCTGACTTTATCATCCTGTTCAACTGTTGCTCCCAACACACTGCTTATTACTCATATTCATAAGTTGAAACAACCTCAGGAGTGCTGGCTAAAATAAGTTGTGCCACAAAAGGTTTAGATATCATTACCGTGGCTCCTGAATCATCTTCTCATTTGAGCTAGTTGGTGAAAGGAGTGACAACTTCACTGTGCTAACAGAAAGATTTAGGTTACGTAGAATATAGATTTAGATTCACTGCTCAGTCACCAATCCCTCTTCTTAGGTCCAGAATCACACTTATCCTGCAGCCTCTCTGTCACAGAGGAGAGGCTAACATCTTTACCAGGAAAGGACAGTGCTGGTACAGAAGCATATGGCTCCTGTTTGACCAAGAGACATGATTCAGCAACTGTCCCTGAGCAGAAGAAACTCATTTGGCAGAGTGCTGCAGCAGAGCCTTGAACAGACTTACAAAGCCACCCTCCCATCAGAGAGCAGCTCCTCTGCAATGCAGCTGCTCTCCAAGGGTGCAAACTGGTGCCAAGCTGCCTAAGGCCAGATTCATAGCGAAGATTCAGTTTGCGTTGGTTTGATTTATTTTGTTTTCCATTACACCCTTGCTGCTCTCTTTTTTTTCCAGACAGCAACCTATGATTCTATTAGGAGTTGCATTGTTAAATGGTGTTTAACACTATGAATGTGCACCCATAGGATCTATTTTGCCTATTTTAAAGTGGTGTTGTAAAGCTTCTAAAGCTGTATCTTGACTATTTATAAGAAGAAAAATAATGCTCTCTTAATATATTACAGGTGAACTAGTCACCCCAGGTTCCTGAAATACCCACAGGGAAATAGTGAATACACTTTTACAAACATTTGCTACAAATTAGTTGTTATATTCATATAGTCACATGGCACCAGTACGGAAGTAATTAAATGAAAGGGAGAAGTTTAAGAGCCTCCACGAGGCTGGAGCACTTCAGGAACCAGGTTGAGACAGACCATTTCACAAGCTATTCGGTAATCATTACCATGCTGCACAGAACCACATGTGATGACACGGCAAGGATTCACATCTATAAACGACATATGTTGCACAGTAAACTACTTGTGGAGATACACCCTAGCTATCACTACTGGATGATACCTATAGTTCTTGTCTGGTCCACTGGAGGACATGTCTCCTATGCAAGAACGCTTTGTGTTGCTCCTAACTTTGAGTATAAGAGAAATACTGAGTGTTGTTGCAAGTGTTCCTAGAACTCCTCATTCCTCAAGCCTGTTCCCCAGAAAGGGAATAACTACAGATAGCATTTCCCCCCCTCTTTATTTTTTTGGCCAAAAGTGAAAGCAAATCAGGACACACTTGCCTCAAGTATTTGTCTATGTTATATGAAATTGTTAAGTTGAAACTTGATTTGTTGCAAGGCTTATGTAGCAGCAGCAATGGCTATTTTATTTTTAACTTAGTAAAATAGTAGTATAATAATGTTATAAGTCAAACAAAACATGCTCTAAAAGTCATAGCAGGTGTTTTTCCAAGCTAATTATATCCACTTGGAAAAAAAGATTGGGAATGCTATGGAACACAAGAGTAAAAAAACATAGATGTTTCCATGGTGGTATGCTTTGAAAATATAACCAGAACTACTGCACAAAGAATGATATAAAGTATTACAGTAACATTTTGACAGCAGATGTCAAAGTTGTATGTAAAGGCAGTGGCAGAGAAAACTTATGTTGTGCATTTGAAATCAAACACCATAACAAGCAAGGCAGGCCTTGGGATTAGATCCCCTCATTTCCAATGCTGATTACAAATGAAATCATGGGTTTGCTTCTTGCCTGTGAGAAATACTTTTGTTTCTGTTTTGATTGGTATTTTGGTTTCCTTCACTTCTTGTTTTCTCGCTTTGAAATGACACCACATGGACTTATCATTTATTCTGTGCTAGGTCAGTAAAAGCCTGAATCCACACTTGTACTCCAGGATTTTTGCTGCCTTCTACAAGTGCCCCTGGCCCCTGGGGTTTGTCAACATTAAACCCACAATACGATGTAAATCTCTCATCTCTGTGAAACACCAAATCTAAACTATTTTTATTTTATTTTTTGTTCTTCATGTTTTACTGTCTGAAAATGAATATGAAGTTTCTCCCTATCCTTCTTTTACAAAAACCACAGGAATGGGATTATTTTTTTTTTCAAGGAATTATAGTCTAAGGAAAAACAAAAAACAAAAACAAACAAAAAATACTCACAAAACTCAAAAAAAAAAAAACCCCAACCCTTTCAAATAGTGATCTACTTAGAAAGACTAGTACAAGTCTTCAAAATGCAGAAGATGCAAAAAAGAACAAAAACCTCTATATGATTTCCTGGAAGAGGTAATTTTTCAGTCACAGCAAAACTGAGGCACTCGAACATCAGAAATTACTTTTTTAAGAAGTCAGAACTAAGCTCTGTCTCTCATATTCCTGTGTAAAATAGAATTGATGACATTGACCAATGTTTGTAAAGGACCTGAGACTGAAAGAGAAAAAAAGCTTTCTCCAGGTGCCAGGCAGGACCAGGTATGCTGCTAAGTAACCAAGTTCCCCACTTTTTACTGCATATTCTTATTTAGAGAGATGGGACCATGCATTTATCCCACTGACAGTCTTCCCTCTTCAATACGGAACTACAGAAACGGGGAGCAATGTTATTTCTATTCTCTAGAACAAAAACAATTCACAAACCAGGACAGACTAGATATAACTTTCAGACAACATAGGCTATTCGTGGGCTGTACAGAGGTTAATAGAGATGAGCACTGTCTATTATACAGAGATAGAGATTGTGAGTGAACAGGGTCTCAAAAAGAAAAAGCTTTTGGATTTAATGGATAGCAGGTTGTCACTGGTTAAGCTGGGTAACCTAATCTTTGAACCTCAGGCATCAAGTGGAATGAGTAATTATTTATCAGACAGATGTCGCTCTCTCAGTGCCCCTTCTGTTTCTCCAGGTATTAAAAGGTTCACCACAGGACAACTTTAGGATGTTCCCTTAGATTAATGAATATCCACAGATAAAAAAAAAAAAAAAAGTGATCATTTTAATGTACTTCTGCATAGAGGAGATGATATTCTCCAGTAGTATAAATCCAGTAGGGTCAAAGTTGTGCCAGACAGAAGAGAATCTGACTCCCAATGTTTATCTTGCTGTAAATCGGAGACAGTGTAGCAGAAAGTTCTGCTCAATTACTGTACCGGGTATAGCCAGGGAAATTATTCCGAAATGCAATAGAAACTGAGAAGGGATGCACACCATATAAGCTGTACGTGACAGTTTACATCTAAATTGCTTATCAACATGATTATAAGAACCTAAAGAACAAAATAAGAAGTTTTCAAAGATTACTGTTGAAGTCTTGAAAGCAACATTGGAATTGTGTTATGGTTCACAATGAGTCAAAGCACCATTTTAGCAAAACCACAAATTATTTATAACAATGAGTAAAGTGTATCATTAATAATAACCACAGTTCCATATATGGGTTGAACTCTTTCAGACAGAGGATCACTGAGTGTTTTACACTCAGTATTCATGGCACAAACCCACTGCCTGCATAAGTGGGCTTTTATTCTGTAAAACGTTGAAGAAATAATTGCTTCCTCATTCTCAGTTGTACCAATGACTTTTGTGCATGACATCAGCTAAGCTCTCAGTTTGCTTGCGTTGTCCGCAGCACAGGCTTGTGCTCTTAGGAACTCCTCAAGTCACCCCAATTTTTTTTGTTGTTATTATAAAGGAAGTACCATCCTAAGTTAAATATAATACATCAGGGAAAAGGCAGATCAGTCTGGCCCAGCAAACCCTTGAGCCCTGCTGTGACCTCCCAACCTGTTGAAGCTGAAAGGGAGTTCTGAGCAGAGCTCTGTTATCAACACCACCAGAAAATAAAGCCAAGGACTTAAAAATGCTCTCAGATGCAATCTACTACTAACTAATTATTTCGTAAACTTACCTCTCTGAAGTTAGACAAATTGAAAAGCATAAAACAACTACTCTCTTAGTAGAAACTGCTCCACTGACAGGGACCAAAGTTTCTCCCAGCATTTAATCAACTGCGCTATTATTTACTGTGAAAAAGATGCATGCTTCAAACAAAATGGAGAATGATGCAAAAAACACCAAAGAGATTTGTAATACTGTGTTAACAGATTAATAATAATTTTCTTACTCCCTAAAATGTATTTATGCTTATAAGAACATACACAGCATAATTACAAAATTTGATAACTAATTTTAAATTAATTCAACAAGGAATGCAAATCTGCATAGCAAGAGCTTACTCCCAGCTATTCCAGATCGAACAGATGCAGGACCAGGCTTTCATAAGAGCCCAGGGGGTTATTTTCAAGGGCTCAGCACCCTCAGTTGTGGACAGATTTTCAATATGTCAAGGTCATATTTAGACACTTTCATGATTGCTAGATCCACAAAAGCAACTTCCCCCCTGTTGTGGTAACAGCACCACAGAGATCAGGACTCTGCACACACACAACACTAAGCTCTTGGGCTGAACACAGTCACTTTGTTTTGGTGCTTAAACTGGTGATGAGCTTTTGAAGGAAGTCCGGCTCATCTTGTGGATAATGACTCCTCTTTTAAGAATCCAGCCTATAGAGCATTCTTTGGATTACTGACAAGAATCTCTTTTCTCATCTAAATCCAGACAGACCGACCAGGTGACCTGCTGTGTACAGTTACATGGAAGCTGAAAGCTTATTGCTCTGAAGCGTGTACTGGCCAAGCATTCTAACTAAAAATGAATGCAAGTTGTAGCTTTTCGCCTTCAATTTATTTGTAAACTTCTCAGGTCTTGCATCCTTCTAGAAGAGGTTATGTAGTGCTACCATAACACCTGACAGCCTTTACAAATGAGATCTGTGATACTGTATTACTGCATTGCTACCACAGCCAAAAACTCCAACTGCTCTTGGGTCCTAACATGCTAATTGTAGCACAAAGGATGTTGAGACATGCTTGCACATCCAGAGTTTTATAAGGAGAGTCCATAGCTAATGGCATACATTGACTCAAATGGTTGATGTTACTTTGGTGAAAAATGTACAACAAAAAGACAAAAGGAAACTGAGTCTCTCTCCAGTAGCCAGCTGGGGAGAGATGAGTATCCTACTCTGAGCAGCCTCAAAGTACAGCAGGTTGCCTACACTCATTTTCATCAGGACTCGATCAAAGACCCAACAGGTTGCTCCTGCTTATGATGCTGCTTGCACTGACTAAAGCACACGTTAATCAGAGGCAGGTGCTGCACACCAGATAGTCTGTAATCTTTGCACATGTGTATCATTGGGTTCCCTGCTGCAAATCAAGGACAGGGGGTGGCAAGGAGAGAGATGAGTCTCTTGCTGGTAGTGATCACGTCCCACAAAAACTGTCAGCCCCAAGTATGGGGTTTGCCGATGCACATCCAGGAGGAAAGCAACATAAGAACAAGGGCAAACACTGCTGTACCAGCTCAGAGAGATGCCACAGAGCTGCGGAGGACAAAGGCTAAGGCACAGTGTGTCTTAGTCACTGTTCAGTCAACAAATGGCAGATTGTTCCCTTAAATAGTTAAGGTTCTTGTTATGACAAGGCCCCTAAAGGGTTAAATGGAAACAGGGAGATGCAACATCTTACCCAATATTTCACTACTGTTCAAGCAATCGAAAGGGAATCAAAGCAATTATCTCAGCTGAGTACCTCAGTTCAAATGGAGAGCTTTCATGTGCCTTCCAGGTCATTCTGGATCTGTGACACCTACATAGTAGTGACTCTATACAAATATTTTCCACACTCTCACGATGTACTCACTTTGCCAGCACTCTAAAATGAGTAGAAACCTGGATGGGGTGGGTGTGTCTGTTGAAGGGGCTTCAGTCTGCAGTCAGTGCAGCATCAGGTCTGAGCTAAGAAGGTAGATGTGGTCTTGGGTAGCACAAATGCATGGCTTCCACTTGACTCACAGCATAGACAGCCCTCATATACCTCCACTTGCAGTAAAACAGACTGCACTGATCCTAGTTTAAAAACGACTGTGTTGACAGATCTGCTGTATCCTGAGGAGAAAATGCAGACACATCTGTACTGATGCTAAGAAAAAGGATACATACAGTGTGCGAAAAAGAAGGGACTGTAATGCTTATTTTGTGCTTTGTACATGTTCCCTGAAAAGCTTCAAGGCCAAAAAAAGAGACTTCAAAAGGTACTGGTATATCTATATTTCAAGGTAACATAATTAGCACATTTTCATCCTTCCGCATCAGGATCATAGAACCATCTGAGCTGGAAGGGACCTTTAAAGGTCATCTAGTCCAGCCCCCCTACATTAACTAGGGATATTTTCAGCTAGACCAGGCTGCTCAAAGCCCTGTCCAGCCTGACCTTGAAAGCTTCCAGGGATGGAGCATCTAGCACCACTCTGAGCAACCTGTACCAGTGCTTCACTATCCTCATTGTAAAACATTTCTTCCTTATATCTAGTCTAAATGTACCTTCTTTTACTTTAAAGCCATTACCCCTTCTCCTGTCACTACAAGCCCTGCTAAAAGGCTTGTCTCCATCTTTCTTATAGACACACACCCCACCCCACTTAAGTATCGAAAAGCTGCAATAAGGTCTCTCCAGAGTCTTCTCTTCAGGCTGAACAACCCTAACTCTCTCAGCCTTTGGAGTTTACCAGATAGTAAAAGACATGATGTTTTCAACTACACAAAGTTATGTTTTCTCCTCAGAAATGAGAAAAAAAAAAAATACTGGAAGACACTAAATTTCCTGATTAGATAATAAAACAATTAACACTTTATCAAATAGGTATTTTGAGCTGCTAAATATAAGGATCTTTCAAGAGCTGATGTTTTGTCAGGTCACTTTCTAATAGGTGGTGTTAAATTGTATCTACCAAAGTCCTCATATATAGGAAATGGGCTGTGAAAAAAGCGGTTAAGAGTTACCAAACTCCACTAGGAAGCATGCACTATAAGCCCTAATTCAGTATGTGTGTTCTGCTCTCTAAGCTCATAAGCACTATGAATGCCAGAAGCTATGGGAAAGGTGGTAATGAATTGCTATCTCTGTATTACGAGAACAGCGTATACTAATGTTTCTGCACCAAGAACTTTCAACCTTTTTGAATAACTGTGCATAAATCTAGGGATCTGAAACAAGTTATAAAAATTTCTCTGGTTCTCAAGGAATGCTTTGCTCTTATTTGTTGCAAATCCACAGAAGTCTCAGATAAACCCCATGACTAATTCAGTGTGGAAAAAGGTGCCGAGCCCCCTGAGCCCACCAGCTGTGCACACATTTAGGGAGGACAGGGCAAGCCAGGTACTACTTGCAGAACATTTGGAACAGACACCCATCTCTGATTTTTATGGAAATGTTGTTTGACTTGCAGGAAAGCCAGCTTGTCAGAACACAAAAGAAAATGTCTGTACTCCCTGGCTTACAAAGCCAGCCCCCATCCCAAGGAGTTTACAGGGGTTTTGCTGTGTTTGTAGAGTACCTGGCTACATCAGAAATCAAATCAATAACTGGTGTTCCTCAGTAATGTTGCAGTTTAAANNNAAAAAAAAAAAAAAAGTACTTTTCTCTCATTTCTCTGCCACATTACAGGGTATGTCATGATGTACTTTCCTCACTCCTCCACTCATTTCTCCTGAGAGAATGGTAGAACTCAGAGATAAAGCAGTATTCACTCCCACTCTTCTGTTAAGGATGCTTAACAGGCTGCTCCTTTTTCTCCTTCCTGGCTGCTCCCAGTGTAGGTGTGAAAAGGCCCACACCCTCTTAACTTAGGTACCTGCTCCCTCACTGGAGGACAGTGTCCCAGGCCCCAGCCTCCTTCCAGGTCTTCTGCATTCAACCTGCTAAGCAGGATGGGCAAAGCCAACCCTGTTGTCCTCCAAGAGACAGCCATGGGTTTGGAGCTCAAGCCTGTGTAGGATTTAATCTAGTCAACAGAGACACTGGCATCAACCCAGAGTCAGGCATTCACAAGGAAGGAGCAGTTAGTCCTTAGCTCTGGAAGGCAGTTTTGGCTCAGGAGTAGCTCACTTCCTAGGGACATCTCCTGTAACCCCCAAAATGCTTCCCCAGACTTCTTGGCCAGTGGCCCCTTTCTGATATCCTTCCTGCACAGTCACCCCCATCACAGCCTTCTGGAAAACAGGGTCAAAGCAGAGGTGGTTCTGCAAGCTGCCCTGCAGGGAAGTTCGCCTGGGCTAAAAGCACATCTGAACTGATCAGACTTTGTGGTTCAGTGGCTTCTGTGGTGATGAGGTCTCCTTGTTTCCTGGGCTGGCATAAGCCAGGGTGGTGAGCCCCGTTCCTCAGCAAAGCTTCTGGCTGAGGGCACAGCCTCATGTGCCACCTCAATATCCCAGGGTGATCCCACCACAACCTCTCCCCTCAGTCAGCTCCAGCCCTTCTATACCCTGTACGCTCATTAAAGTCACTAAAACACTGAAGGCAAAAAAAAGTGCTATTTTCTTCTTTTCAGCTTGGGGAACTACATCTTCCTGCCTACACTGATATGGGAGGGAAAGGAGCAGAGGGGCAGGCCCTGAGAAAGCAGGATGAACAGGGCACAAAATGGTGTGGGACACACCAGAAGTGCCAGAATATATCCCAAGCTATCAAAGCACTCACACGTGACTTTTGACAAAATATCCTTTTTATCTTTAGTCCTCTTCAATAAAATGGCATAGCATATTGCTGTACAGCTTAAGACAGGTCAGGCTCTGGTCTCAGCAGTGGTCTCATGAATCTTCCAAACCCAGGGGTTATGCTGGGTTATATCCCCTGTTTTAAGTTTCTCAATCTTCTTCTTTGAAAGAGACTGTCATGTTTTATTTGTTAAGTAGTGAGGTGGGTGTAACAGGCCTGTTACACTAACAAGTAATGAAAACCCAGGCTTCCACTGTTGGTAAATCAGCCACAATCAGCATAAAATATTTTTTTTTTCCATCTTGTTGTAATGTTTGCAAATTACCTTAACACACTGACTGGCATGACAATTTTCTAAAATTACCATAACTGTTACTATAAAAGTGCTAGAAGATATTACTCCTCCTTTTCCACAAGTAAAATTGGAAGCAGCAAGCAGTGGTGTTACAGAAAAAAGGACAAATAACTGGAAATTGACAAAAAATGTGAATATCTTAAAAAAAAATTATTGAAACCCACTTTCATTTCTGTAAGGTTGTTAAATACTTTGTTCTTTTATTTGGTGGTAAGTACTTAACAAATATAAACTAATGTACTGGGCTTGGGAGAGCCCTATTTGCGACACAGGGAAAAACATTCTGATCTCAATTCCCCCATACAAAGTCGTAATAACCGACTTTGGTGGTTCTCCTCTACATTTACCCTAGGGCAACTGAGTCTAGACCTTGGCCCTTGAATTGTTCGCTGTGGTACTGAGAACAAATGCACCCTTTATTACCCTTGAGAATAGTCACATGTTAGTGAGGTAGGTACTTGAAATCATGCTGTTTATAAAGCTACATTGCGTTTGGATCATAATGGATAGCTTCAACTCTGGTTCAGCACCAGGTTCTTAGAGAATTCGACAAAGAAGATACATAGGATAGCTATGTCACTCAAAGAAATAAAATCACTTTGAAGAGAAAGCATCCAGATAGGTAAGATGAGACAGCAACAGTTACACAGTGGCCAGCAGTTTTGTGACAGATACCCAAAACAGAAACATCTCTACAGAACAGAAGGAACGTATGTTGACAATGCTTTTAAGAAAATGTTTCAAAAGATATCCTTTGTTTTAGGGCCAAAATATTTCCCAGGACCATTACATCTTTCAGGCTTCTCATTCCCTTCATTTTTAATTAGCTTTTTTCTTAGCTGTGCTTGGTTCCAGTTCCTCTGTAATAGCAGTCTTTACTGCTCTCTTCATACCAGAAATGTTAGCAGGCAATCAGTGCTCTTGAAACCAGGAGTTGGATTACAAAGGCACAGAGAAGCAGATTTATGAGCCAGGCTTCTTCTGCCTTTGGTCGGTAAGCTGGTCTGAGTAGGGGGGCCTCTAATCAAAACTCATCAGCAGACTCACCTGGCTGTACCTAGATATTTACCTACAGGTAGAAGCAGAATGGAGACAGAAATTATGAGAAAAATGCTTCAAAATGAATTGTTTTAAGAGTAAACATAATTCCACAAGCAGACCTCAAGCCACGGCAGCCACAAGGTAAGGTTTTGTTAGTTCTATTTCTGTAATATTATTCAGTTTTATAAAGTTATTCCTGGCTTCTACCACTGCATCTTAGACAAGAACCTACCCTCTATCTTTCTCTAACAGGACTAAATAAATCAGCTCAAAACAGAGTTATCTCCCTTCCATTCTGCTCCAAAAGTGTTAAATTTCTGAAAGGGTTGATCATGAAGGTTTTGGTTTGATTTCCTCAAATTCTCTGAAATATTCAATAATGGGGAGTTTTATCTCCCCAGCTACACTTGTCAGCTCTCTCCCAAATGGATTTTTAGCCAGTAGCAAGAAGTTGGTAGGAACTCAGAAGAATATGCCAATATGGCAGAAATAGACACCAATTAACTTCCAGCATCCATTTTTTGCTGTTCTCATTGCACTTGAGCACAAATATATTAGAAGCAAAAGATTTTGTGCTCTCCATTTTCATGGACCATTCAGTTCTGCAGTCACTTCTGGTAAGGAGCGTACCAGAGAGAATTAAGAATCGCTACCTCCTTTTTACTGCTGTAGAGTGCATTACAAAGTGCACCATTCCCAAAGGCAGACAGGTTCACAAGCAGCTACAGACATTTCTTTCTTCAGGTGTTGATGCTGGGATGCTCATTCCATATGGTTCCCTATAATAGCTGTTTATAACCTCTACAGCAGACAAGAAAAAAAAATAGCACATTGCATACAGAAAATTCTCACGAACCCTAGTAGGGGACAGGAGGATACACAACAACAACAACAAAAAAAAAAAAACAAAACAAAACCCCCTCCAAATATCCAACCACACACAGCTGAGTATCCAAACTAGCCATGCAGAAGCAGAGACAAAAAGCATCTAACCTAAGACTACAAAGAAAATTAATCTCATAGGGAATCCCAAATGTCTTTCCCTAAGCTTAGATCACTAAACCATTTCCCTCTCCAAAATTACCTCATTTATGACACATTTCCCTGCTTTCTAGTCCCTAGTTCTGTGGTATGCAGAAATGATTAACAATTTCTCAAGCATCCAGCATTTATTTTTTTTTAATATTAACTATAGGTTCAATTTAATTCTATTTTTATCTGAACTAGTCCACCCATATCTAATGGCTTGGTTGTATTCCAAAAAACCTCTCTTTCTAATTTTAGAAAGGAGACTGCAACTCACTTTTCTCCTCATTTATAAATGTTTTAAGGTCTCCACACTACAGGTTTTTCCTCCTGTATCAGTAAGAGGTAGTTTCTGGTTTAGACTGCTTAATTAACATGCAGTCATTTTGTAAAATATTTGGCAGTAGTAACTTCCCCAAAATGATGATCTTGCAATTATGTGTCTTAAGTTGTAAAGACAGAAGACCAATTCAGTTGCTGCAAAATTAACGACAACATCAAAGTGCCGTCTCCCTGAGCTTGTTTACTCTTATCTACTGATCTTTTCGAATTCTTATCAAGAGCATAATAAATTATTAAGACATATGACAATAAAGACTCCTCCTTGAATGATACTACAAAGACATTCCTTCCATACTAAAATTCTGCTCATTACCAAAGAATTTGAAGGAGGAAGGAAGATAAAGACAAGTCCTGTGTAAGAGTCATTTCAGGAAAATGCGCGCTTAAGGTCTTCTAAGGAAAAAGGGAGAATGTTGCATCTAAGGCATTTCACCCCAACATTATCCCCATCTTCCATTCAGAGAGTGAGTGTAGAAACTGCTGAAGGAAAAGGTTATGATCCAATATTCTGTTGGCAAAGTACAGTCACTATCATTTATTTTATCATCATAATAGCCCTTGGCAGGCTATCCTTCCCAGAAATACAACAAGTATTTTAAATGCCTTTTTAGCTAAGCAGTTTGGAGAGCTGTGCAAAAATAAACCACAAGTAAGCAGCTTTAACCCAAGAGTTAAAGCAACTGTAATTATTACTTAATTCCTACTCATTTGCAGCTCCTGTAGTGGCAGCACAGAGGAAGTAGACAGTGGGGATTCATTGCTTAGGCACAGGTGACACACAATAGTGATCAGCTGCTTAGTTGTCAACTAAGATGATCACCCTATTTTCACTGAAGGGATGAGTTTGTTCAGTGGAATAGAGTCGATAAAGCACTGGGATGAGGAGACAGTGATTGGCAATAACTACTAATTGAATAATGAAAAGACCTTCAGATTGCTAGTAAACAAAAAGTTTCAGACTACTAGCATTAGTGTGTACTAGTGAATCAACAGCAAGCTTTCATCCTACAACGTTTTCTTTAATTTTCTACTGAAAGCTTCAATCTTCTTCTGGAATACTGTGCATATATGATCATTTTTCTACATGTTGAAATCATATCTTTTTCAACAACATTTCCAGATCACTTATATTGAGGAGATATACCTCACTATAAACTGTAGGAAAAGAGTGTTTTCATGGAGAGGATTACAGGGAGAGGAGACACTGAGGCACTCAGTTACAAGAACTGGTAGCTTGGCATGGAAGTGATCTTCTTTCCTTAGCACTGCGCTCAGATCTTGGACCAGTCACAGCTTCAGTCTTTCTGTTCTTCTGAGTTTCAGTCTTTAGCATTTGATAAGCTTTCAAGACCCTGAAAACGAATATTTTCTCCAGATCAAGAAGATCTGGAGTTTGCCTATTGATTTAACGGAGCTAGGACTCAGCTATAAATGCTTGTGACCCCCAAACACAGCAAAGAAAATAAAATCCAGAGAGTCAGACAGCTCACCTGGGAGGCACTAAATAGATGTGTAAGGATAGATCCAATTGCTTCATAGCCCATGTTCTCCGAATTATACACTCTAATGCAGTAGAGGAAATGTAATGATTACAGAAGCACAGACTTTGCCCTTCGAAGTGTGACTAAATGCACTCACCAGATATATAATTGTTCTGAGAAATAATGTGTTCTTTAGGGCAAAGCATGTTAAAGAACTGGAACTGACTCATTGGTCACCCAATCTAGTCCCAGCCCCATGTTGCATGATTGCCTCAGTAACTGACTAATTTGCAGTTTAAAAGTAAATCTGCTTTCTTTTTTGGTATGAAGACAGTCCAACTGCTGTAACCTGTAACAGGAAAGCAGAGACACAGCCAAACCTGGGTGCTTTGCCCTTTCTAGTGGAAGCCAGAGAAAAGATCTCACCCTCCACATTCAGCCCTTCTCTGCTTTCACCCGCAGCCATATGGCTTGATTTCCCACATACTAGTCTTGCTGGAAGGATGCTTCAGGCCCTTACTCCAGGAATACTAGAAACCTATTTCTAAACAAGTCTAAACATTCAGAATTTATCCATTTTTTCTGTTATTGACATTAAACATGCATGTTTCCAGTCTTCACCTATTAGTGATTCTCCACAGTATTTCCCTCCATTCATTTTTAGAGAATATCCTTCCAAATATTTTCCTGCTAACCAAAATAATGTAATATAGTGCATTCACTTTGTCGGTCACCTTATCAACGTACAATACCAGCTTAATGTACCGTCAGTGACCTAATTCTGATTGTATACTATTTACTTTCCTCTTGCCACATATCACTTTTTTTCCTTTTAAAATTTGTTACAGAATTGCAAGCTATTTCAGGGTCAGACACAAAAGGCTGTACTAGTTAAGTGACTAAATATTGAACTTTTATAAAATGATCACATTTATTTAACTGATATTAAGTGCCTGTTCTGTGCTGCAGTTAAATAACCAGCCTGAATGCCAACCTGTTTATCAGAGTTAAAAAACCTTTTGAATATCACTCCTGCAAATCTTGTTTCTGATCCTACCACTAAAAGACAAAGAGCTACAGAAATGATTGGGCTGCTTGAGAACATGCCCCACAAGCCTGACCTAGCAAGGTGATGAGTCATTAATCTAAAGCTGATAACTGAATTTAATGAGAATTCAAGTTCTCAGCATGCTTCAAGTTACAGCCCCTGAACTCAGAACCGAACACTTTGGCGAGATGTTCAGTGAACATCCACCATGCACAGCAGCCATAGAGAACAGGAAGATTGAAGAGTTTACAGCAGAACAGGTAAAAGGACAGGAAAACTGGATAAAAATAATTTCAACATAAATCTTTAAACATCTAAAAACCCAGACTAGCAGCCAATGCATATGTTGAATAAATGAGCCATTTTTCTTACTCAAATAGTCACAGCAGCATGCATTTGGGTGCCTGTTTGAAGAGATTAGAGAAGTGATATTATTAGAGTCAGTAAACAACTAGTGTACGTGTATTAGTATTCTGCATCTTTTATTACTTAATGCTTCAGAATAGCAATTAGTCTTCAGTTTAATTGACCAAACAAAGTTGGTAGAAAATTTAAAATGTCTTCCAAATGACAAAACTGAGGCATTTTATTGATCATAAGGATTTTTAATGCAAACTGAGGACTGCTGAGGTAGCAGAACTGTCTACAATAGGTTACAGCGTACAGTGATAAACTTCCCATCTCCTATCAAGCCTTCAGTGTGCTGTTCACTATGCAGTCTTTATCTTCACATGCTGACACATGTAATCTAACATTCTCACTTTGCCACAGTAGGAGCAATTGCTTGACAATTTGATTATGGTTTCCTGTCAGCTCATACACAGAATATTCTTTGAGCTTTCAAGAATCGCAAAATATTTTGATTTTACAATGATAATAATCTTCTGGGGAAAACATCATTTAAAATATTGATTTCTGATAGCAAACCTACTCCAGATCTGCATGCAGAAACTGCTCTGAACTTCTAAAAGATACGCTGCACATGAGAAGAGAGGCAGAAATGACAGTAATGTGCAAATAACAGAGCGAGAGGGCTGGTGAATGAAAGCAGTTACTATCTGACAGCTGCTTTGAGCCCTGTGTGAAATGGTCCAGCCTGGGCTGTGGGAGAGAGGCATCCTTCCCACAGAATTCCAGACAACAGGCCGAGCGTGGAGGCCAAACCCTGACAGGTTATCAAGATACTTTTCTCTCTAAAAATGGCTTTGCCAAATCCCAGGTGAGGTTCATGAGTGTGGGGAACAGTGGAAGACATGGCTGGCTGCTGCCATTTTGGTTGCATCATTGAGACAATTGAGCACTCCACAGCAATTGCTGTCAGCCTAGCACACCTGGTTTGTTTTTCAGGACAATACATTATATAGCTCTTTATATGTAGGTTGCAGCCAAAGAGCTATTGCCTAAGGTTGAAGCCTAAACTGAACGGATTCCACTTTTGCATTCCCTCTGTACTGACATGGTATTAAATTGTCCCCCTCATAGCTTGTTCTATTTGACACTGAATGTCAAAACCCCCCATGGGTCAAGGTGATATCTATCTCCATGCAGCAAAGTTAGCCAAATTCTTTGGCTTCGGCCATGTCCTAGAAGCTTAGTGTTCACACAGATCTCTTGGTATGAGCCAGAGATGCCAGGTGGGATACCCATGCTAGCAAAACAGCCAGAGCTTGGTAAGCTAAGCCTGTGCAGTTATGTTGGTTGCCTTCAAATAAAGTTTCAAGAAACATTTTTGTAACGAAAGAACACAAGTTTCACTGACTGTCAAGTGATACAGAGGTGTAAATCCTGAAGAACAAATTGTGAGAACAGTTTAGAGACCAGTTTTGTTTCACCATATAGTCTGGACACCTATTTCCAATCACAGCAAATGGAAGACAGATATCTAAATAGTTTTACCTATGTGGCTGTTGAGCATTTGCAAAAACATTATCCTAAAAGCCAAATTACCTTGTCACAACAAAATCAAAGTAGACCTTTTACTGCTTAAAATGTAAACTGGTGTGGTTTTTTTTGGTTTTTTGCTGTTTTTGTTTAAATTGCTATTTTCATCAAGACATCAAAATACATTTTCTTTTCATTCTTCTTGTTGTCATTGTCCCTGAGGTATGACAGTTACATGAAAGAGAACAAGGGAATAACTACAAAGGGAGTGATGCAACAAGGTAGTCTTGGATGTCTAGATTCTGACTGAAAAGACATTAAAATGGAGGCGATATCACTGAAAGTAATCTTATTACTGAAACTGCATGACTAACAATAATTTATATGCACTCAGGAACATATGTGCACCCCCAGAACACAATCAATCATTTCACCTGGAATTCAGCCACTCAGCATTATAATATTCATACATACAAGCTGTTAGCTACCATTAATCAAAAAGCTTTTAACTAATTACTTAAACTTTTAAACAACAATTGTATGAATTTACATTAAATTACCAAATTACCATCACATCCTTTTTTTATCAATAGGTATTTAACTAATATACTACATTCTGCCAAATGCAGGAGACAAACTATGTGTGGCTCGAGAGGCAAATATGTCAAATTAGACAGTCCGTACCATGAAAATCTTTGCTAGTCTGAAGAGCTGTGACATACTGTAAGATGGAGAAGCCTCAGCAAAGGCCAAGACCCACATGGACTTCCACAGACTTAGTGTTTAATTCCCTTACATCTAAGGGGATCGCGAGAAATCTCCAGATACAACACATCCCAAAGAAAGTCATCATCTTCACTTGCACTATCATATATCATTATTCAATTAAAGTCAGTTAATTGTTGAACAGGAGGAAGACCTTGGAAAATAGCCCCCTTTATATTACACTGGATACTTTCTGTCTTCCACCAAACAGAAAGGACAAAAATCTCTCCATCTCGTTAGATGAGACTGTCTAACCTACTGCATGATAAACAGGAATGATTTAGTTGTAACCAATTGATTCCAGTGCTGTACTGTAGCCAGTCTTGCCAACAATGAATACCATTACTATTTCAAGACATTTTTTTCTTTGTTAAAGAAAAAAGATCAGCCTGGATGAGAAAGGAGTAAGAAATACTAAAGCAGACTGCTTCAACAAAAGGAGAATCAGACTAGATTAATTGCAATTATTGTTATTTTTAAAAGGTAATTATTTATACATATTAAGTAATGCTGCCTTACACATTCAAATGGAATGAAAAATTGAAAGCAATGCTCAGCAAAACATAGCTCAGCTCTTTCAACTCATATGGAACTTTGCATCTTTATTGTGACCCAAAATTTAAACTCAAGTGCTTCTCCAGACAGTGTCTAAATGGCTGAAGGGGCTTCTTTTCTGTTTGTTCTAGCTTAACTCTTTGACCGATACAGCAGTTATCACCAAACTGCTCTTTTCAGAAGTGATACAATATCTGAGGTTGCACTGCCCAGTAGTGTAGATATGAGTGTGGAATAAAACACTTCTGCAGTATTTTTCCTTCCGCAATTCTCTTTTCAATACTATGCAGATACCCTTTCCAGAAACTGCATGGAAGCCACGAACTGAGTGGCATCAAAACCACATCATCGGTCCTCTGCAATCGAATCTAAGAAACACTGAGAATATATATAGAAATTACCAAAAAGCACTGCCTCTCATTTCTCTGGTTAACTCCATGAAGCACATAATTTGTTTTATAAATTAAGAAAATACATTTTTATAATTGCAGCAGGTGTGGAATACAGATGCCTCTTTATTTATGCTAATAATTAAAATTAAATGTCAGGCCTACCACATCTCTGGCCATTTAAGTCACTTTAATGATACATGAAATATAAAAGACGACTTCAGTAAAGTCTCTAAAGAGAAAAGGGCAACACCACTAAATAAAGAAGGATTATCATGCTGGGGCAAACTTGAAAGGAGATGGCATTCATACAAAATGCAATTTACTTTGACAGTAATTTTCTCTATTTCTCCTGCTATTATTGAAGATATATGTGTTTGAATAACTGCTTTTTTCTTTGAGAAGCCAGCTGTTCATTCTCTTTGGTCTGCAGTTAAGTCATAGAGTCCTGTGTTAATGGCTTCACTATTTATTACATAAGAAAAATTATTATGATGTCATCAATTTGTCACTTGGAGCCTGACTCAGGGTCAAGTAACTGAAGGAAGCATCTCGAGAAACTGAACTCCTGTGCATCTTGAGAAAAATCATTGCTTTCAGAATTTTGTGGGAAGATTTTGTTTAAACGGGGAACAAAAAAAAATGTTAGGAAAGGCACAGGCAATTTCCAGAGGTATATGCTTTTATGTGGATACTACAGACTTATTTTAAATGCCTGTTGTCAGACTCTCTTCATTGGTGTTCTTAAATGGACTGTCTGCCTTTAAATGGGGATCAGTTCCCTTTTTCCTACCTCTTTATTCAGAATGGTCAAGCATGATTATTAAACCCTATTAACCTATAGGTCAGGGTGTTTTTTTCCTTCTAAAAAAGCTCTGTCCCTTTGTGATGGCCATTATCCAGCTTATCCTCATGTCAACAGCATATGCAAGTACTGTTCTGCCTAAAAAACAGTGTGAGCAGGCAGAGGGGAAGACATGACCTTCTCCTGACTGCTGTGCCAGGACAGACCCTGGATGCAATAGAGAGAATTGATCTGCCTTAGACAGGCCAAGGTACTTCCAGATGAGATGAGAGTGAGAGCAGGTGACATTGTGCTGCTGACCCCAACTGTGACACAGAGAAACAGTTATCCTGACAGCAAAGCAGGAGACAAGGCACTTCTTCCCCACCCACCCTAGGAGAAGGATGAGTTAATAAGGCTCCTTATGTTCCTAATGAACAGGAACATGATGAACATCCTGATGAATATCCACCTTCATTGAGTTCTACAGACAGACAAGTGCTGGCAAGGTCTCACCCTGAGTTTCTCAGTTTCTGGAGAACTACATTGCTCCCAAGGAGCTCTTCTGGTCCCAAAGTTCTTGGAGGCTATTAGAAATCATTAATTTGACAAAGAGTGATTAAAAAAAGAACAACTAATGATATGAAAATAATAAGAGAGTTGGCTGACACAAACATGAAACAGATCAGGCTACACATAGCTCTAGCTGAATTTTGTTTGCCATCATTGAAATTCTTGAACTTACTTCAAATATGCAGTCTTAAAAGTGAAAAAGAGTTGACCCCATTAACTGCATTAAAGCAGATTAGATTTCACCTTAAACTCCTGTCCCAAATAAGAGAACATGCAAACATATGCAATTAAATGAATGAGTTCAGTCATGTAGAGTTTAAATGCGAATGACAGATGTATAATCATTTCAGAATTCTTACTCTACCCCAAATATGAATGTAATGAAGGCAGATAATTAACGAATTCATTTCCAGATATTGTTTCTGAATGATCATGGATGATTATAAATATTAGTTTTAGCTCCTGTACTTTGACCTTCAGGGACCTTAAATTACTCCAAAAGGAGAACTCTAAAGACCAAACGTGAATCTAATCAGGTGCCAGTGTAAACCCTTTCCCAGCAAAAACAGGCACTGTTTGGCATTGTAGGAAGACATTGTTGACAGCACTGTAGGATGACAGACCTCAACGTCCACTCAGGCTCTAATCTGAAGCCTTTGGATATATTCCATGGAAGTCAGGATAGCCTGAAAGAAACCAATTATCACATTTTCATGTCCGATTTACACAGATTTGTGATGCACTAGTTAAAGAGGAGAGCATGAATACTCCTGCCTTACGTGTCCTCAGAGGAAAGGCAAAAGCAACCCTCTTCTCATCTGCACAGACCAAGGTTAGGTGTGTTACCACCTCCTTGCCCCCCTCAACCCACTCCCACCCCTCTCCCAAGTAAGACCAGCCTGCTCTTAACAGCTCCCAGCACCATAGCCCTCTACTATCAGCGCTCTCTGGCCTTTGTTAACACTAGGGCTGTGCATTCATTTCCATGCACCCTGTTTTCAGACTCCAAACCCTGTTAGTGCAGTCTTCTGGAATAAGTTAGTCTTTGTTATTTTCCCCCTCACTGTTGTCATTTACAAACCACGTAGATGTAGAACAGCCTTTCTGGGAAGAACTCTTTTAGCAATTGCATTGGCTCATGGCGTACATATGTAAAGCTCAGGAGAAGCAGGAACACATCTATCTTTATTTTAATGTTGTTATTATTCTCTGCATAGCTTTTATAAATTACTTCCCTCTATTGGCAACCGCTTATATAAAAAAAAAAAAATACAACCCCAAACCCTCAAACCATAGCAATGTTGACTTTTTTTACTTTACCAGTGTGCTCTCATACTTACGTTCTTACAAGGTAAAATTAGTATAAGTGGCAGCATGTTTCCACAAGGCGCAGCAATGAAACTGTCATATCAGGAAAGCTGGTTTGTCTCAGTAAAAATATTACAGAGAATACAAGTCACAGAAGGCTTTTGCTGAGAAACCATCTGCTTTAACTGTCAGACCATTTCCTGCTCACTATCTCATGCTATTGAAGGGACAAGGACTATGAAGAAATTCTCCCTGTCAAGCAGTCTCCTTACACAAGACCCTGAGATCCAGACAGTTCAGATATGACTCTAACCTCAATGTTTTACAAAACTACCTTCAAAACTGAGAAATGACAGAGAACTAGTGAGGGGAAATCATCCCCTTGGCACTGGGAGCAGGAGTGAGGAGCTACAGAGGGACAGGAATCAACCTTCATCACCTGGAGTTAGAGTCATCTTTGCACTCATGAGTCCAGAATTTCTCACAGCTTCTCCAGCCTGGTAATACACCAGCTTCAGGGGACTACCTACAGGCAACTACCTATTAAGCTGAGTCAAAGTGAAGAAACAAGGCAGACAAGTAAGAAATGGAAGTAGATCCTATTTAATAGTCAAAACCCTACCAAAAAAGACCTAAGCAACACATGCTTGTCCCACCCTGCCATCTTGTCACTTCCACTAGTGGTACCAGCTCTCCTACTGTCAGATTCCCCCTTCCCACATAGGAGGCACAGAAAGGGTTTTCATGCTGTGTTTTCATTAAACAGAAAAGCTCAGGAGTAACTCATACTGTCAGGATTTATTCTGAATCACCTTTGCCCATAATAAGCAGAAGTCCAGTTTTCTCATGGTTAAACGAAATCAAATCACAGAATCACAGAATCTTAGTGGTTGGAAGGGACCTTGCACGCAGTGAAAAAAATTAAAGCTGTTGAGCCATTAGATGACTCACAATTACGTGCATAAATGTTCAGATTTTAATGGTGAAAGGTGTGAGTGTAAGTAATTAATATTAGATGTTGCCAGTAAAGATTAAGCTTAGTTATCAGAACACTGGTTGACCTCCTGATACTCCAGATCACTGCAAATGAGATCCTTTTTTCATTACACAGTTAAGTGTTCACATACAGCTTCCTATTTCTGATGAATATAGCAGGCAGAAGGGGTATTTCTTACAGTGATTTCCCTACAGGTTTGAGAAGCCTGGAGTGGGGGAGAAGGAATTTAAACAACTAGCTGCTGACAAGTTGGTTTATACCATAATTACAATCATAAATTATTTTTTACCTGAATATTCTCCTCTGCTGTGAAAAGCTGAGGTTTGGTGGTTGTTTTATGTAATTGAACATTTGAACTACTTACCATATAATTTACATGCCAATCATGTAATTCCTGGTCTAGTTTCCAATAGGACTTCTGGAGAATTAGGGAAAATACTTAATACCTGTCCCCCAAATGACAATTTTTGGCTGCTGAGCATACAGCCCACAGCAGCAGACCATGCACAAACAGTCTCTGGAGAAAACGAGGAAGGTATCCTGTGCTTCAAACTGCTGCTAATGCTAAAAGTAGCCACCATGTTCTTCTCCTGCTTACTGTTTGCTTCTATTTCCGGCAGAAGGCAGTTTTACATATTTACCCATTTTACGTAATTCAGCCCAGCTGCTGGTGGGTGGGTAGTCATATCTTCCTTCCCTATCTTTTTAGTGACATGATCTGCTCTGGAGCCCATCAGGCATGTAAGAGAGGGTCACCTTCCGACAGCCACAAAAGCACATATTGATCCTTCATAGCCTGTGACAGTGACTGGAGCAGCTATGGGCTTTCCCTCTTTTATGCATCTCATCATATCAGTGAAGGAGTACCATTTGACAAGAGGGCAAGGTCAGTTAGCCAGAAGAATCCAGTAAGAGCCACAGATGCCTCTACCTGTCCATGCACTAATACCTGGAACCACCCTGGCCCTATGTTGCATCCATAGCAGCAAAGGAGCAAATCAGAGCCCACGAAACACTGTAGTTCCACCATGCGCAGGGACAGGTAAAGCAGGAGCAGTCTCTGCTTCCCCAGCTGTCCCAGTATCTCACCATTACTTCGAGAACAACCCCATCCAGACCTATCTATCATTTATCTGTTTTTACATGGCACTGTCACCAAGTTTTCTTCAGTTAGAGTCTATGGTGGTATGCAAAGTACTTACAAAGATGTAATCTACGAAAGTCTATTAATTTACATCGGCCATTCAAACCTGAGAGCTATGCTTGAATATTCTAGCTACTCAAGCCTCCTCCCCCCACCTCATTTTGCTGCAGCATTAGATCATCCTGAAGTGGGGGGAAATGGGATTCATTTCATGAAAACATGAATAAAAGTGATTTTTCTTTTACATACGAGAACAAAACTTATAAGTGAAAGAGGAGAAAACTGCATTAAACTCACTCAACTATATTTGTTAAATTATTAATCTAACAAAAGCCAAGCAAAGAATATACATTCTGGAAATACTGCATTTTTTATTAATTAGCTGAAAAGAAAGAATACTCCTGGTAGCTTGCTCTAAGACTCAATATTGCTTAGGAATGAGGATTTCTAAATAAGAAAGATAAATTGCTTTATAATTAGTATAACTTGTAATTCATCATGTATATGAACTAACAGGTGTATTAATATCACTATTTCCACAAATACTCCTTGTCAAAGCCCACCCATTACACAGAGGAGTCGCGTTGGGCTTTATGCCACACAATAGTCCCCATGGCTAAAGTAGCTCCTGAGGCTTAGAAAACTTTGAGGTCATACTTGGGAATGCAACAGCTCCTCCTCACATCATAGCTTTGAACGGCTGTTTCAGACCTTTCTTCCAAATTACTTGCCTCATAAATACAGTGCCAAAATAAAACTTACTATTATCTTTGGCTATTTGAACAAGGCAATGGTTTTACTAGCTGATGGGCAATCACTCAACATGCTGCACTGCACAGCTGTCAGCCCCAGCCTCCAGCCCGGCTCAGGCACCTGGGCTGGGCAGAAGACCTGGCTGCTTCTCTCCCCAGCTGTCATCTCCCCAGAGAATTAGGGGTGGGGGCAGGCAAGATCTTTCCCACGTGGTGAGGCAGTACTCATCAGGATATATAACTGGGCCAGGAGTCTTCTTTCTGCTACACAGTTTCTAGCTGAAAGGAAGCATTAAACCCAATAGAAAGGCATGCACGCTTTCCAGCAATTGTTCCAACTTCTACCATAAAGCCACAGATAGAAGCTAGATTTATAAGCCTGTCCCATTCCTGATTGACAAAGAGGTTTACTACAGTTTCTCAGACTGCTTCTTAGCCAGTTAAAATCCATGTTCCAGAGTCCACCAGTCCTTGACCACAACTCTTTTTCGGTTTGTGTTTGTAGAATTTGGAAGAAGGTGTGGTAGAAGCTTATTTAGTTTCTGTAATACATAGGTATTTACCTAACATTATTCAAGTCATTCTTGGAGAGAGAACCCAAGTTCGCCATGCTTTTGAGTTAGTGGTTGAAGCAGCCATGTAATGTTTGCAGCATTACCTATGGAAATCACATCAAATGCATACAGTGTGCCCCACAATACTCTTAGGAACAGTTATCTGGTAACAGTACAGTATTACTGAGTCAGTTACTAGATACCAGTCAGAAAAAAAACCAACCAAACAACATACATAGCCTTATCAAGATTAAAGAATTGGTTATCTATTTGTACATTGAAGCACTTAGGCAATAGGTCACCCGATTCCCCTATAAGATTGTGCTTGCTGCAGAAGTTGCCTACTAGAAGTGTTGTGGGTTGTTTTTTTGTTTGGTTGGGGGTTTTTTGATTTTATTTTTTTTTGCTTCTTCACTTTTCCTTTTGTCTTTAGCAAAACCTTTTCCAGCTCAAAAGCATAAGCAGGACTTTTTGCTAGAGACATAGCTGCTGATGGCAGCACAGACATCTGGTATGGTTCATACCCAGCTCACTCCCAGCAGACAGGTATGGCAGAAGGTTCACAGGATGTGGGACAAGCAGGCAGTAGTAATCCCACCACAGTTGTTTCCCACTTGTGTGCAGAGCTGAGCACCAGGCTGCCAGTGGTCATGTTACTACGCCACCATTCCACCCAGCCACTGGGCAAGAGCAAGAGCTGGTGCTAAAACTCAAATGTTGCTCTGTATCACCTCTGCAGCAGATCCAAGTCAGTCCCATTCTTTCAACATCAACATTGCTGCACCAATTTGTACTGGCCAGAGCTGGGCATTGCTTTTGCTACCACAAAAACACTTTAGATAAATTATTTATTAAAAACTTTGCTGCCTGTGTTGTATTAAATAACATATGCTTCTCCCTGACCAATGCCTCTATAATGTATGCAAGTGTATGCTTTCATCTAAAACACAAAATAATGCAAATGCTAGCTAAAGACCAAACTCCTCATTAAGGTAATGAGGCATTTGAGAGAGAAAAGGTAAGTTTAACGTTAGCTTTCAGAATTAATACTGGTTTTGAAGTGCCACTTAGCAAGATGTAGTTTTCCTCCAAATTTATGGTTGAGTTTCCCCCTATAATTCTTGTGTTTGTAAGGGTATAAGCTTGGACAGTTCCAAGTTCAGGCCTAGAAACTATCTGTTCAGTCTGGTTTTGGTTGTTTGGGGTTTTTTTTTAACCTTTATGGGCATAGCTACATAAATGATATAATAGAAGTCTTTATTTTAAAAGCTTTTTCTCATTAGCGTCTGCTCTCAGTTCTATAAATCATCAAGCTGTACATCTGCTTCTGCCCTGCCATACCACTCCAAGTACAGAAGTGGACAAATGAAGCTGTTACCAACCAGTATTATTTGACATTTTTAAGCCATACATTTTGAGAACTTTTTAATTACATATTTACTATGATTTCTGATTAAACCAAAATTTCTTTCAATGGCATCTAAATCACACCGCAGAATTATTCACATTGTTCCCAAGTGCGGTGAAATTATTTGTTTGCCACATTTGTGACTGAGGTCCATCTTCCATTAGGGAAACAGTAAATTAAAATACTTCTAGCTACTCTGATCTCCAGATCATTCTATGACTTGTTCTACCTTATCTCGCTTAGCCTCCAAGTGAGGATTTCTACATCTTCTTCAGGTAAAAGAAGACTTAACAGCAGGTATGTGCACAGCATTGCCTGCCAGTGAAGGTGGCTGTATCTGCTGCCTTATACCAGAGCCCTTGTACAGCTAGAAGGACTGTGGTCAACTTTCATCCTCATGAAAGCACTACAACAAAAATTCAGAAGTTATGCTGCTAAAGAGTACAGATTCTCCACAGCCAAATACATTAATGAGAAATAGATAACTAGTAACTTATTTTCTTTATCTGTCCAGGCCTCTTCTGCAAGAGGCGACTCTCAGACTTTTCCCACTGCCTCAAGACCTACAGCGCTTATTTCCCCCTCATTTCCAAGAAACACTTCAATGAAGTTACAGCAAACTTCTAAAAATACCCAAAGAAAAATTCTTCACTTCTGAGTACTTTATGTAAAATTCAGAATTAATGACTACAATATTGAAAAAATCCTTTTATACTGATTTAAAAGAAGTCTTGTTTGATATTTTTATCATCTGGAATACACAAATACTTGTATTAAATATCACTTTTGCTCTCATGAGTCTCTATCCTTGTATTTCATTGCGATGAAAAATATGGCCCCTGCCAGCTAAAGAATAGGAACTAGTAAATCATGAGTAAAATAGTCAACTTTTCTTCTGTGGTCTTTATATATGTAAGAGCTTTTTCTTTCTCCAGTGAAGGTGTCATAGCCATTCCTCAGTACTTCGAAATATAATGCCACTCAACTGTTCTAACAATTATTCAAGACAATCTAGAGTCCTTACGAGGAAGAGGTTTTATTTACTGACTTACAGGAGATCACAAAATGAGCAATACAGACTAATAAAGGACAAAGAGGTGTGCTTGCTCAGCATTAATTTATGCTTTAAAAGCCCTCTTCACACAAAACATTTGGGATTTTACTACCCCTGTGACAGCCTAGTTAGTGTAACACTTGGGGATATAGGAAGGCTGGGAAACAGTTACGGTAATTCTTTTTGGAGTAACACAGGAGGAGATGTCCACAATATAGAAAATACAAGGCTTACAGAGAATATTGCACACAAAATTACTAACAGTCCAGTGCACAACGGGAGTAACACACAACCACAAGAAAGCAGTGCTACAGCATGCTGACCTACTAGGGTGGGAGAGTTTTCAGTGTTTATTAACATTTCACAAACGCTACTGTTCACACAGCTGCTACCAGAGAAATAGCTGCCTTCCTATATCATAGGCTATACCTTTCAGCCAGCTAGGACAGCTAAGGTTCCTTCCACTCCTGAGTTTATGGGTGAATTTCAGGGGAAGAAAACGAGCCATCAACAATTCAAATTCACCTCCTTGACCAAAACCAGAGTGAATTCCCTGGTTTGTTCACTAATCTCGAGAGAAGGTCAGGTTTATCACTGCTTTCCCTTGACAAGTTGCCATTAGAAAATACAAAGCTATGAGCCAAAAGCCAAAAAGAAGGCAGCAGCATGTGCCTGCCTTGAAACACAGGGCAGTACATCTAGGTACCTACATTGAAGGACAGTCCCTCAGAATTAGGTTTCTAAATTGATCATGCAAAACAGGTACTTCTAAATCCTGCAACACAGAATTTTTAAACTCTCCTGCTATTTTAACTGTTGGTTTCATGCCTTTCTAGGGGAATCACACCACAAAGGAATTTTAATTAGACACTTCTCCTTTACTCCAAGCTGAATGGCAGGAAACAATCAATGCCTTGATAAATAAACCGTCAATCAAAGCATATCCCTCCATTTGGTTACCATGATCTTCCTCAGCCAGAAAGAGCACTATGAAAGCATACTCCTGTCATTAACCCTACCTGCACTGCACTGTCAGGAATGAGCTGATGAAACCATTTTCCATCTACCCTTAGCACTGCTGATCAAATTGATTCTCACAGCAGTAATGTTTTGTTTTAGCCCCTCACTCTGCCACTTCAGACACCCTGACAAAAAACATTTTTCAGATTATTCTTTTTCTACTGAGCCATTTCTAACATGGTAGGTGCTAATCATACCGATCCATTTTGCAATACAAAATATTCAATTAAGGTGCACACAACATTAATGGTGATTACTAGAGGTCAAATTGAAGGGCAGCCAGAAGTGACTTATCTATGCTCAAATCTGGTGACCTCTTCACTCCTTGCCAGGGAATGTGAAGAAACTGATTAATCAAACACAATGGCCATATGTTTACTTTTTTTTTTTCTTTCCAATCAGACACCCGCAGTCAGAAAAGCACCGACAAGTTGATGTGTGATTTTCTCAGCACTCATGGCTCAAAAAAAAAAAAAAAAAATTAAAAAAAATCTTATGTTTGTAATCAAACTGCAGCAAATAGCTGTAGCTCTACCAGTCACCACAGCTTAAAGGAGGACATGAGCAGTGAACAACGATTACTCCAAGGATGTATTCCCCTGCTGATGGAAAACCTTTTGACCGTATCACACTGGTTTAGGATGTCTGGACTCAGAGTGGAACAGAAAGGCAGATGTGTAAGACACATTAGAGAACGTCTTTAAAAGATTCCACATCTGGTCTATATTTTCAAGTAAAAATTCACAAGTGTAAGACATTAAGAGAAAACCTTTGACTGAAATACCTCTGCTACTTGTAGCAAGATTTATGAATTGAAAATTGTTTTTCCCCCCTCACAGGTTTCATTAAGGGGGAATAAGGGGGAAGATGGAGGAGAATAAACATGCTGATGAGAAGAAACTTATATTAGTGGATTGACAGAGACAGTTTTGTGGATATGATTAAAAATAAATAAGTTCACTTGTATCGTTAATGTATTAACCTGTGTTAGAGGAAGCCAAAGTCAGCAATGCATTTAAGGAAGTCTTTAAATCAAAGCAGACAAATGCTACTGGCTACTACCATCAGATCATTAAAATGCTTAGAATTAAGCACACACTTAACATATTGCTGAATTGTGGCCTTAACATCAGCAGAGCCGAAAAGCAGGAAATCCAGAATACATTTAACTCAGATCTTACACAGACCTTCTATCATTACAGGATTCTGAACTGTTTGGAAACCTAAGTTCCTACATTCCTCTGGAGTGAAGGCTGTGGGTTTAAATTTAGGAATTTCACTTATAGTGAGTGACATTTGAGTAGGATGGTCAGACAGTGTGGTTTACAGGAATACATACCAGCCTGAATCGCTGCCATTGTGTCCCAGCAGATTATGCAGAACAAGGATTTTGACCCAGTTCTGGCATGACTGTTGTTTAAAGGTCAGCATGCAGCTGGCTAGCTGTTCTGATTTTACCTCTTTCCCTCTCCAATGCATTTATCTTTTTGTTTTGTTTTTAATATGATTTTCTGTTCTAGGCATGCTGCAAGGGACCCTTCCTGACGAAGTGGATGTATTCACCAGCACCTGGCACATTTTAAACCCTGGAACTCTCAGATGGTGAAGAGACCATCTCTCTCCAAACACCATTATAGCAACAAAAGTAGTGTCCCTGCAGTCAGCAACTGTCCCTTGCAAGGGGAAAGCAAGAGAGAGGACAGGTTAAATAGGCCCAGTTTTCCTAAGGGTCAGCTACTTACACTGCTAGAAATCTAGCATACTGTGCCATGCAGAGCATGCAGACTGGAAAACAGCAGGTAGACAAATAAGTGAGCCTATTCACAATCCTACTACTGAACTGTTAGAGGATTGCCTCAAAAGCCATATTACACAGGGGCCCAAACAACAGGTGGGTTTGTGGAGCTTCAGGATTACCCACTTAATCTTCTTAAAGAATGAAATAGAACAGCCATAGAGGGGTCTTAGAGGGGAAGATCACAAAGTTCATCAGCTGAGATGTGATTATAAGAGAGCTAATCAGTTCAGCCACAAAGTAGATGATGCTATTTGTTCTTTGGTAAGCTCCTCATCTTCCTCAGAGATTCTCTTTCCTCCCCTTTCCCTGTCCTTGTCCCCTTTCTGTTTATTTCCTTTTGTCCATTAGATTAACAGATTAACATGTTAGGTTAAATATTTCATTTAAACCAATGAAAAACAAGTACACAAAATACTTCCTACATACCAGTGGTATTCCAATGCAGGACAGTAAGAGCCTTAAAATTCTAGGGAATGATCATGCAAAACTGTAATTTGTTTGTACTTCTCACACCTATTTGCATCCATGTTCACTGTGGTGGTGTACTCAATTTTTAACAGAAACCAACTCCAGGATTTGCATAGCCGGCAGTGTCATAAAATTGCTGAGTTGCTACACATCTGCATGGCTAGTCCATCCAGAAATCCATTAGTCTATAGAAAACACATTGGTTTATATTGTAGCAAGGTAATGCACTGTTAACATGTCCTCCTCCTGTTCAGCATTCTCCAGAAGCTTTGATCTCCTACCACTGAATAATTCTTCACATGCCCAGATGATCATTCAAAGACATTTCAGACTACGCAGTAGCATGCTCCTCCACAGAAAGTCAATCCTTTTGTCTTATTACAAGCAATCCTTAACTACAAATGGAAATAGCACCTAGTGGACAAATGAAAGTGGAAATCTTCTTGACAGTGTGTCACTGCCCCTTATTTTCTGTTCCAGCCTGAATCCTAAACTACAATTCCAGAGAACTTTCTTTTAAGATTACCAAAACCCAAGTAGTAATAGCTGCAGGATTCATTACCTGAACACAAGTTTGTGGGGTTTAGATTAAAATCACAAGTTTGTTTCACTTACCAGTCAGTAAACAATTAGCTTTCTGTAACTCCTCCAGTGTTCAGGCTTCACAGCAACATCCAGAAGATAAAACCATTTATGCTCCCAGAAACTGTACAAACCCACTACTTGTTTTTTTTTTTTTAAACTTAGAACTTTTTTTTTGTTTGCATCTGTCTAACGC
The DNA here is from genome assembly GCA_013400055.1 of Nycticryphes semicollaris. Taxonomy (NCBI): domain Eukaryota; kingdom Metazoa; phylum Chordata; class Aves; order Charadriiformes; family Rostratulidae; genus Nycticryphes; species Nycticryphes semicollaris. Next base: position 179,683 of record VXBJ01002583.1, on the reverse strand, counting down.
CTGTTCTTAAAATCTCATACTTAGCAACAATGGACTTGAGGGTTCCTTGATATCACTTAGGAAATGACCTGACTGGCCACAGTAAAATCATCCCCATCTGTAGCTTGATAGGGATCAGGTGAGTCAATCAACTGCCAGACTTTGGGTCTTGTTTTGTCATCTCATAGGCTAAAGAGCCTTTACCACCTGGGATTATTTCCATATCAGAGTACTGACATACACTAAGGCCCTACTTTGGGGAAAATCCTAAAAGTTTATTTTCCCCATATTCTTCTTTTTTTCACATTGACACTCACTAAATCAGTATCATAATGATCGATAAGACAATTGTAAAAAGAATAGGATATATTCCTAAGTCTGTATGAGCCAAAGAAAGTCTAACAAGAAACCTAAATTAATATAACTTGCATAGTAAAATTTCAGCTTCTGTTTATTTTTATTTTATTTTTAGTTTGAGTTTGGTTTAGGTTTGAGGTTGCAGAAGTCTCCTCTGTTTGCTATGTTACAATAGTTACAACATAATAACTCTGAAGTGGTTAATAATGTTTAACCATTGGGACCAATATAAATAAAACTACAGACCTGCTCAGCTCTGTTCCCTGCATCTGTCCCAGTTCCCTGTGCAAGGGTAGCTAGTGTGAGTTGTCTCCACATGTAGCAAAGGCAGAGAAGGGCAGAAGTAGCTTGTCACCTGGTTCCAGGATCATGAATGACCACCATGGTACGTCGCTGTGCTCTGTGTGAAATTAGATTTTGCGTGTGCATTTACACACCAGGTTAAGAAATTATCCTAGTAACACTTCTACACACAAGAGAAGACTTGTGTGGGAACCACATCTTTAATAACTGAGAGAAATTTTTTGAAGTGCAACATTTATGGCTATTCTTATCTTTAGAGAAGGATTCTGTAAACAGAGTGCTTTATCTATACCTTTCACAGAATACTAATTTAAGACAAGTTAAATCAGTTCTCCACTTTTATGGTCTTACTCGTTAGCTGGTACTATTACAGGGATCTAGCAACACCTTGACTCTGGATCACTACACTGCAACAATTATGCCTGGATTTATTTTTTTTAGGCTTCCCGATTTTGCCAGTCCTAGGAAGACTTACAAACTGCAACACATACATTTTCTTCATTTTACTTTAAGAAAGAACTTGCACATGTCCTGCAACCCACCTCTTCTCAGGGAAGAGTATAAACACATGCACTGTGAGTGCTCTCCTAAGGGTATTTCCTTGAGTCAGGATTTGAATTGAAGTTTCAATCATACATTTCTTATGCATACATTTCTTTGTGACTGAGATGACGTAACTCAACGTTAGCTCCCGAGAACAAGCTGTTTACCTTGTCACCTCAGAGGAGCAGCATTAGCCTGTGAAAACTCGCAGTATCAAACCATCCTCCTAAGGTCACTAGGAAATTGAAAGGAATTCTAAATATCAGAATATTGTTTATGTAGCTTTGTAGAATATTCTACTTGCTGGATATTATTTCTGAGATTAAATTAAAACCATAAAAAAAAAATCGTCATGCATTCCTATAGTCTCTTCGGGCAGGGCTTTACGATCAACCCTGATGGCATTTTTTGCATGTGAGTATCTTGCCTAACTAGGCAGCCAGACTTATGCAAAAACACAATTTTTTCCAGTGAGCTGTTAAAAAGACAGGAGAGAAACCGAATATGTAGTCTTTATTGAAAAACAAAACCAGTACTTGTCTAAAAATGCTCAGCGTTACAGGAATTGTATGAAGGGAACAAAAATCTGAATCCAAAACTACTTCTCTTTAATATACACTATACTCTAGATTGCCTGTCAAGCTGGGGAACACTGCAGATATGAATGCAGCCAGTGCATATGCTGGCTTTCTAAATAAAACCTGTCAGCTTCATATTCAAGGGTCTGTTTTCCTATGTCTGTCTTCTCAAGCTAACCTCTCTCAGCACTCTACTGTAAATTAAAAAGCAAAGTTCCCAGGAGTGTGGCTGTTGCTCAAGAGCGGAGACAACACTACAGATTTTTTATGACTTCCACTGTCTCAGGCATGGACTTACATGGGCTGTGAGGAAGAGCTATGGAGATATGTCTCTGTCCACCACTCCCAGGGCTGTGTGCTGGGGCACTCTGCACCACTTCCCTCCATAAACCAGCTATTCCCATCTCAGCTGCTTCAGCCCTGACAGTTCTTTCAGTCCCTGTTGCTGATCTCAAACTCTGTTTCTGGGATGGACCCTACTACAAATTATCAATTATGGCTGAAATTGTGGTCTCTTTGAAACCAATGACAAAAGTCTCAATGAATTTTCAGGATTTTTGACACTCAGCTAGGAAGGGTCACTTTGTGTTTCTGAGCCATAATTTTCACCAATTAATCAAAAAGTCTCTTTTCTCCTTCCGCATAGACTTGTAAAGGAAGATCTTGTTTAGGAAAAGTAGCTAGCTACTACTAAAATTGTAGGTTCACTTATTTCAAAGCCCATTTGGGTTCCTACTGTTGCCAGACTACTACCCATATTAACTGATTTCAGTATTTCGCTGAGTTCCTCCTCCTAACTCCATTGCTTCCTGTCTAATTTAGTTTCAGAAATTGCTTAGGACAATGTTTGCCTTTCTGCTGCATTTGTACCTAACACACCACGTCCCCTCTGTGCCTGGAGCTCCAGATGTAGCAATAATTCGGCTTGGATCTAATAACTCTGAAAGCAAACAGGTCCACAGGCATTTCCAGCTCACATGAGTGAGATCCACGAGCCCAGTGCCAATAAAGTGCCATCCTCTGCTGGCTGACGTGTTCTCAGTTCAGTGCATTAGAGTGACATTGTCACAGGCAGCCTGCAGGCTCTGTGCTGAGGGCTGTGGACCTGAGGCAGAAAAAATGAACTGGACCTCACTCGGTGGGAACCCAGGCAGACAGCACAGCGCAAGGTGATGTGTTGATGGTAATCTGCATTACTAAGCCACTAAGTTGCTTGCAGCAGTTAGAGGGTTTTCACAGTATTTACCTTAAGACCTTCATGTAATGAACTGCAATACTGAAAGTTAATAAGCTTATGGATGTGGATCATGATTTCTAGACCTTTCTAAGAAAAGGGGCCTCAATCTTCAATCTGATCAGTGGCAAACAGAAATAGGTGTGCTTTAAATACAGGAGTACAATATAAAGATAAGCCTGCTGGGTCATTCCCTTCACGAAGATGTTGTGGAAATAAGGCCTAAATTCATACCTTGAGAATCCAAACAGTTAAATTACAGCATTATCTTCTTAAATGAAATACTTTGTTAAAGGAATAAAGAGGATACAATCAATTTTTATTGCTCTATCATGCCTCTAAACTGATTGTAGCTGTAATAAAATTAGGGATCCTATTTCATTTAAAGCAAGGAAAGTAATTTTATTTACTTTTTCCAGTCACACCCCCACACAAGTGCAGGCACGCACAGAGCAATCAGCTGCTGCACTTGTTAGCTTGCTGATTAAATACTTTGTCACTTAACTCTGAACTAATTAAAGAGAATTGAAGCTGCCTGTGCGTCAGCCAACATGGCATTAACTTTAACTGAAATTTCTGCACTTCACACTCATTCCTTGTCTGCAGAAATGGGGGAGGGAGATCCTTTTTGCTTCTTTTAGCTAGCAGTTCTACTTCATCTTCAGCTACTGATATTTCTTTGGTCAATATAACTTTTGATAGCTGTACTAAAACAATAACGTTTTCCTGTATCTCCAGTCTTGTCAGCTTTGTGACCGACTAGCGCTCAGTGTGTGTATGGTGGAAGTGAAAGATGGGGAACACTTTAATATTGCAGTTCTGGCTGGTATCTGATGCATACTAGTGATGTTGGAGGGCTTCTATTGTCTAACTGCTGAAAATATTTGTTTGTCAAAATAACTGCTAACTGATAGACCTTGTACAAAGACCCAGCCCCTAGCTGTCTAATAATTTGTGAAAATCAAAGCTTTGTTTTTAAGGGTGGGGCTAGGTTTTTTTATTTCATTTTCATTTTGAGACACAAACCCTAAAGCCTCTAAGTCTAGGGAACATTTTCCAATTATTTACATTCGAAAAGTCGTGATTTCTAAACCAACATCAGGATTCCTGAGAGCTTGACTCAACAATTTCAAATTTTGTCACCCACGTGGAATTACAGCTCAGGAATAGCTGTCGCGTTCCAAAGTTAACTACCCTAAACAAATGCAGTTGTCCTCTACCCTCCAAATGAAATACTGACAAATGAAGTATAGATTGGTTAGCTGCGTAGGTATGTGTCTGTGTTTTCAGTTTATGGAGGTGATAAGTTAATTTAGACCGACACTTAAACTATACGTGTTTCACCCTCACGTTTTTTGGAATATATTTAAACAGATGGTGTATGAACATCACAATGTATTCTCAGGTTCCCAGAAGGAGTTAACAATTTTTTTTAGAATGGCAGCTCATGATGTATCAAACTAAGGTTGTGTCACCCTTTTCCCTGTAATTTGTAATTTTCAAGGGCTTATGATATAACTATAAAAATTCATTCAAGCTAGAAAAATAGCTTGTAACCAAGAGCTCAGTTTTTGTTGAGAAATGTCAACCGAGTCATCGCATCATCATAAAGTTTTCATTTTTAAAATTTTCCCCATGAATTCATATAAACTAGGGGGGGGTGAGGAGGAAGGGGGGCAAGGGTGGTAGGGAGGGGATGTGTAGAGGTACTAAAACTAAAAAAGTTATTTAAAGAAGGTAAATACTTTCTATTTATATGTCAAATTTTAGAAGGTTTACTACATGCCAAGCAGTTTTTTTAATACACCTGTGCATGTTATAAGCTAACAAAAGCTGGTAAACTCAAAGAACTACACTCTTTCCTGGAGAAAGCATGTTTTTTAATATCTGGAGACTTTAGAGTCTACAAATTAGGATTTTTAAAATATCCATATAGCTTGTAATACCCAAAATTTGTTTTCTCCATGTCATCTGCCAGTTTGAAATACTTTAGTCTCTGCCCTAGGACATTTAAAAGCAGCAGTAAAAAAAAAATAACCGAATTCATTAATACTGGGTGTGGCCAGTGCCATCAGGCTGTAGAAGCACCACGTTGCTGCCGCTACAAGATGGGTTGGTTCCACTTTTGTTTCATCTCCCTTCCACAGGTGAAAACAGAAGCAGAATAAGGTTTGGAGAAGGAAAGTATGAGTCTTTCCTTGAGCTTTTAAATCTGTGGTCACACTGGCAAAATTCTCTTTGGAATTGTATTTAGGATAGATTCAGGTATGTACATACAGACACAAACATGCATACCTTTTGCTACTGTAATTTGTTTTAAATAAATCAAGCCTGCTCTGCCAAGCATCCCGTGTTGCCTGTCTCTGTTTCATTCCTGTCGCTTACACCGTTATCCCTAAACTTTGGGAGCCCTATACAAAGTATAGGGCCATATCCGCCTCAAAACTTAATTTTTTCCCCCTCTCCTTAATTCCATAAGCCAAGCTGTGCATTGCTTCTTTTTGAAAGCACTGCAGGTTAGACAGCAGACGAGATGAGAAAACAAAACCATGCAGCATTTCAGAGCTGCCTCCCCTATCATCCCTCTCCAGTTTCCATCTCCCCCGTGTTCCTTGTCATTTTTCCTTATGGTTGTGTTTTGGTTCTTTTTTGTTTGAGTCTGTAGAGTAGGGCTTCTCTGTAAAATTCCTCAGACACCCATATGAATAACTCCCCATGAACACTGTATAAATGCAGCTTTGGTAGAAAGGCACATGATGGCATGACTGTGCCAGCAACATAACGGTCCCTGGCGAGCACAGCACCAACACACCCCCTGAAGATGCTCATGAGCAGTACTGTGGAGTGCCAGCCCCAGACAGCCAGCATGGCCCAGGGAGCTGGGGCAGCAGAGGGAAATTAGAGAGGGGGTGTGGGGTGGTGCGTGCTAATTGTAGCAAATTCTCTTTACTGCAGAACAAAATTACCTGCAGTGGGAGGCCTGGGACACGTCACTAGCTGAGACACAGCTCAGCGCTGCCATGCACACTATGGCTGAGTCACTTTGCTTTGCCTGGCTATAATATTGGGCTTGTCCCAAGCAGCCCCTTGGCATGTCCCTGTCAGGAACACAAGTGGCATAAAAGCCATAGGTTCATACAGGCAGAACTGTCTGGCCCATAAATGGACACAACAGAGGGAAAACAGTCATCATGGTCTTACACCCTTGGTCTCCCACTGTCCTAAGACGCCAAGAGGCCACAGAGCTAAATTAGTGCAGCAGAAACAAGCAACCAGCTGTGACCCGAATTGTGTATTACATACCCCATGGCAGCCTCAGGGCTCAGCTCTGGTCCCAGTACATGGCTGGCCATTCTGAACAATCCTCAGCTATTCCTTTACGGCCAGTTCTGGTTGGGCTGCACCAAAACAGAGGTCAGAAATGGGCTTCAGAGGACATGTTTAATACAACATAATAGTTCTACGCACGCAAGACTAGAAAAAAAAAAGCTTGACATCTGTTGCAAAAAAGCTTTAATTAGGTATTACTTTAAATGATGAATCCTGGCCCACTCCCATGTGAACAGTTGGAAAATGCACTGTTACAATCAGGTTGGATTTGGGGGGGTTAGAGGTGTTGGGGCTTCTTTGATCAAGATACTTTATTATAATTACAGTCTACTGAGACTTTTTTATTAGTTTTTTAAGACTTTGGCTTGTTTTCTGCATGAGTACTTCCACTGAATATAAAACAATGGCATTAGGGGTAAAAAAAGTCACCAAAATAAACTAATAAAGCCTTTTGAAAGTGCAGGCTTAATTTCAGCTCTTTGTGATCATTTAAGTGATGAAAGACACTTGTCCACAGCATCCTGGTTTATTCAGATGGTTGACTGCTACATGATCACGATTTCTTTTGTTTTCCTCACTCAGCATATGTTCCGTGCCATGTAAACTGCATACCTGTAAGAAGCATCCTATCTTGTTTAGAGGGATTCGTACATACTGTGCTCTTTTTCTGAACAGATTTGCCTGGAATGCTTTCAGGCTGACATTAACAAAATAAGGCAATATGCAATAGAGACATGCTATACTACTTAGAATCATCTTTGAGCTTAATTGTGTGCAAGTCTGGGTTAGTTTTATTCATTTAATGCAGAGCCACACCTATCTATAACATTAGTGATGGTCAGTGATTTTTTACTAACAATTTTCAAACAAAGGTTTCCCCTGATGTGTTACTCACCACAGAAAGTGAAATCTGTTGCCTTGCCATAATGAGGGAAAAACTTGGTTCAACAGTTCCTAAGTTATAATATTGAAAGGATAGTGCAGTTCTTGCTGGTTCCTTGTACGCACAGTTGTAGGATAGAATAAGACTATTTAGGGTTAAATGCTTCCAAAAACTGGTAAAAAATAATTGACTTTATATACTCAGTGCTTATCCAGTGAAATCAAGAGAAATTATTTGCACCATTGGCAATAGAATTTGTTCTTATTTATAATATTCCAGGAAAAAAAAATTAAAAATCAGAGATTGGTTTTGATGACAAACCCTTAGAAGCAAACACTGTCTTCTCACACAGTACCCAAGACATATTGAACCCAAGTCATCACTCCAATTGGCATAAAGAGGAATAAAACAATGATGTCCATTACAGCCATTATGTGACATCCTGTGGTGCCTTTGCTGACACCTTGCATATGGACTGCATATTACTTGAACCCCTTAGAAGAGGTGAAACACCAAGATAACGCATTTCCACCAGCATACCATGCATGTCATTTAATATTTTTAAGATTCTTAGTTTGACAATTGCAATTTGTCACTGCATAAAATATGAGAAATGTCACTTATTTAAAAAGGCTATATTTAACACACACAGAAACTACATTCAAGTGCAGTTAAGGTTGTGACAAGCCATGAAATGTGTAAAATTACAAATAACGCAAAATGGGCTTCTTAGAGAAATTAAAGGTTTCAAAGCGCATGAAACCTTTGCCTCCTTCCCATGTAATGCAGCAGTGTAGAGCTGGTGGCAGGCTGAACAGCTGGTAGTTTGCTATGTCATCAGTAAAGAAAAAATATTTCTTTTTACTCTCTCTTCCTATGGAAAATTATATTCAATTTTATTATAATGCAGTGCAAGTATCAAGTTTATTCTTAGCAGCATGTCTCTTCAGTCATGTTGTGAAAGTAATGTAACAAAGGGAATAAGAAAAGTATTACTAGTAAGAATAACATCTTACTTTTATGCAGATAACTTTGTCCAGAATGATTCCTAGTCACTCTTGCAAACCATTGGCAGCATCCCGTTCTCAGACCCTCAAGGCAGTGCTCAGCCCCAATGTTTAGCTGTGGCTGCACTTGTGAAGCCCAGGCAGAAGGATCCTGGCAGCTCAGCACAGATGAAGAAATCATCCTCATGAAAGTCACAGTCTCTCTGTGAATCTGAGATCTGAAATTTGCTTTTATCTTTACCACTGCAAAATGCTTTACCTCTCATTGTACCCATCTCCCGTGCTTTCTGGAAAAATATTGCATCATAGAATGGTTCGAGTTGGAAGGAACCTTGAAGATCATTAAGTTCCAAAGCTCCTGCCATGGGCAGGGACACCTCCCACTGTTACTCAAAGGCCCATCCAACCTGGCCTTGAACACTTACAAGGATGGGGTATCCACTTCTTCGGGCAGCCTATTCAGGTGTCTCACCACCCTCAGATAAAGAATTTCTCACTAACGTTGAATCAAATTTTACCTTCTTTCACTTTACAACCATTACCCCTTGTCCTATTGCTACACTCCCTGATAGAGCCCCTCCCCATCTTTCCTGTAGGCCCCCTTTAGGTATTAGAAACCACTGTATGGTCTCCCTGGAGCATCCTCTTCTCCAGGCTGAACAACTGCAACTCTCATCCTGTCCTCATCAAAGAGGTGCTCCAGCCCTCTGATCATCCTCCTGGCCCTCCTCTGGACTCAGTCCAACAGGTCCATGTCCTTCTTATGTTGGGGGCTTCAGAGCTGGATGCAGTACTCCAGGTGGAGCAGAGTAGAGGGCGAGAACCACCTCCCTCGATCTGCCGGCCACACTTCTTTTGATACATCCCAGGATGTTACTGGCTTTCTGGGCTGCAAGAGCACATTGCTGGGTCGTGTTGAGCTTCCACCAACCCCCCAGAGTCCTTCTCCTCAGGGCTGCTCTCAATCCATTCACCACCCAGCCTGTATTTCTGCTTGGTATTACCATGGCTCTGGGGCAGGACCTTGCACTTCGCCTTGTTGAAATCCATGAGGTTTGCACAGGCCTACCTCTCAAATCCTTGGCATTTCTGCTAAAATCTTAGATCTTCCTGTGGAACTGTGGCCATGATGCTTTCAGCCTCTGTAGGCTGTTAAACCTGTGAAAAGACCACTGGAAAAGATGACAAGATGGACAATGGGCTCAGGGAAGGCAAGCTTTATGAGGACAGTTTGTACTCAAGTGTCATGAACCCTTTTCCTGATCTAAGAGTGAAGTACACCTGGATCAGCTGTTATTTCAATAGTAGAGGGAAATTTGGGCATACTGCTGTGGCAATAGGACTCCTTCAGGAACATTTCTTTAGGCTTTATCACTTCTTTTTTATACAACTATTGTCCACCAAAGTACCTGCTTATTGCTGTGGTTGGCTGTTATAAGTGTATACCCCAATAAAATGCAATATTATGAGACAATTTTGCTTACAAAATATTATACAATGCTAAAATTCTTGCTGTCATCACAAATGAAGCAGTGTGATTACCTGGTTAGAATCTCCAAGAGCAAAAAAATATAAATTAGTAAATCATTATGTAATTAGAATGTTCCATCTCCCAAACAATGGTAGTTTTAGCTGGCTGGTTTAGTAGCAAGTTCTTATCAAAGGTGTTTTAGTGTTGAGTGGAAGAGCCTGATCGTTGTCTTTCAAAAGTAGAACTTCAGGTTTCAAAGTACTGTGCCCTATAGAGCAAAGTACACTCAGTCTAGGAAAGAAGTCAGTATACAGAACAGCCAAGAACTAGGATGTAAAAGTGTCCATGGATGTAGGAGGACAGAAGAGGTCATCAGATCAAACACAGACAAAATGTTCTGAAGCAGCCAAGAAGATTCCCCTGGAGCAGAACAGAAAGGACAGAGAGAAACAGACTTTTGAGGAGCCAAAAAAAAGAAATGAGCTAGAATAGCAAAAATGTAAACAAGTGGCTCCTAAGCTAGTGGACACAACTGAAGAAGGCAAAGGAGTGAGCATGTTGATGAGTGCACCTGGGTAGACACTCAACCTCTTGTGCAGACAACATCATCTCAGGGGAAAAAGTAAGCCTTTGCACTGATAAAAACATGCATCTTCCTCCCTTTTGGCTCTTACCATTTATTCATTTTTCTGGCTAGAAATAAATGGTTTGGCCACAATAAATTGTCAAGAGAAGTAACATCTGTTATAGAAGGGAAATTGGCAAGGACTACATTAAAGTGGGATTTGAATAATGGTTGTTTTCCTCAAAATCTAGACTATTTCCAATTTTTTTGTAACTATGGATATAATTAATGAATTCATATAAAATCAGGCCACACACTGATTTAATTCCTGGGCTTGGACTTCAGCTATAAACAGTTACATCTGAATTTACATTCTGATGAGAATTAGGCCTAAATTGTAATCTCTAAAATTCTCCACCAAACTGGAGAGGGCTCAGTTAGGAATTTATTTGCCTCAATTTTGTATTTGGTTTTCATCTTAAATTCTATGGAGCTGTTTCAGATTTATCCTCATATCCTTACAAAGAAAATCCTTGTACAAGGTCTGGTTCCAGATAGCAGCTTGCTATCTTGTTCTAAATTTACTTGTCACATTGACCTAGTATTCATAGTCCTATTTCTATTCCTAATTTTCACCAGAAGTATATCAGCCACAAATGTGATAAATACACATATATATGCTGTATTTCTATTTATTGTACCATGGAAAAATAGTTTATGCTGTAATAAAAACAAGTGTATATATAGTAGGAAACATTAAAATGTAGGATCAGTGTTGAAGAAACACTTCTTCTTTCAGCTTTTGTGGGCCTATACCTATTCTAATAACCACTACATCAAGAAAGTGATTCCAGTTATGTATATTCCTGATATCAACACCTTTACTGGAACAATGCAGGATAAACAACATAGGCAGCAACATAAATTCTCTTTTTTATACATTCTATTAATATATGGCAACGTTAAGCTTGCATTTAAAACAGACTCCTTTAAAAGAGTTGAGAGGACACAAGGAAGAATATCTGCTCATCCTTGTACAAGTTTCTAATGCCTGCTCGGGATTCTGGTGAGAGCAGCAGCCCTGGCAGTGATGCTCAAGACTTTGGTTTAGGTTTACAAAACTCAAAAGATGAAATTACAGTCACCCCACATGTGTACACTGGGGGAAATAATTTATAGGTATGTACCTTAAAAGCTGTTCTTGTGCTTCCCCTAGATTTTCTCTTAGGGTCCTCCTCTCCCCCTTTTATAAACTCTAAACAATAAACTGTCACAACAAATCTATGCATTTTTTTTTTCTAAATTACAACTGTTTTTAATTTAGCTCCTTGTATGATTACCCGGGGGAGCTGGCATCTTCCTCTCCCTTTACACTCCTTGAGTAAGATTTTTGCCCAAGAGAGCCCTACCACTTGATAAATGTAATTCAGATTTTTTGAGTGAGTGAGTCGGTACTGCTTTTAGTAAGTCACAGAAGTGTCAGTCAGTGCACTCTGCAGCTTTGCAAGCTGTTTTCCCCACTATGACTTGTTGGTAAATTAGTAGAAAGCATTATAAAATGTATCAACCAACACATTTTGGCAATTAAAGAAACCCACAATTTCCCAGGTCCCCAGTGATTCTTCCCCGTGGGAAGATCAAATCTGGGCACACTGGGCAGTGGGCTCGCATCTGAGGGCAGAGCTGCTTAAACCTGCCCCTCCAGTGCCATCTGAGAGCAGCTGCTGCCGAGCAAACTGGAGCTGCTAGCAGAGACAGGGGAGCAATTGACCAGCTGCAGCCGAGGTCACTTGGCTGGTTGCATCTTGCCCCTGCACCACACTGAATGCCTACCCACATCAGAGTTCACACTCCTAGTTGCAGTTTTCTCTTGCTACACTACATCTTCACAAAGAGTGGGCAGTCTGCAGCTTGAGGCTTTGTACTCCAGCACTTTCAAATGTATTTTAACATGATCTAACACTGTAACTTTAGTTCTTGTTCCAATTTCACATCTTTTTGGCTGAAAGATTCTTCCTTTGGAAAATACAGCATTGTCAATATATTTTTTCTCTGCAGGAATAACTCAGATTTCTTTAAAGGTCTTTATTTTCCAGCCAGGGCAACTGAAGAACAATTGCTTCAAAATCACGTTTCAAAATAGTTGTTATTTTAAATGAAAATTTGAAACAATGATTTTTCATTTTTGCTTGTTGATTCTAAATGGTAAATTTGATTTTAACATGTGAAATTGCTTCTGACTGATGGAGCAGTCAGCGCCTCCTGCTTTGGCATTTCTGATATAAAACTTTTTGAAAGTTTTTTCTCTTGCAGAACTGTTGAAAAATATTAACTTTCATTCTAATTTGAACCGGAGGTAGTACAAAATTATAACTATTCTCCCATGAAAGGATGATCCAGTTTCAGACGTGGGATCAGAGCAAGGAGGGAACAGTAAATTACTGCCATGAATAAGCACAGGAATTGCTCATGCTTTTCTGATTTTTTGCTTTTTGCTGCCATATGTACTCATCCGTGTGTTTTACCTGAGCACACTGCCTTTCTAAATGAGAATTATGCACACAATTTATTCCAGTTCCAGACTAATGCGGGTTTTTATACTCAGCATTTAAAGGCACAGGTTTCCATTTTGCATCCAATTAGTTTGGGGAAATAAAGCAGAAGAGTCAGCAATGTCCTACAGCGCCTGCGAGAAGACACTTACCCAGCCTGGCTACGTACCCCATCATGTTCAAGAAGGTACGGTGAGCACTGCCAGCAACTCAAGGCTGGCAAACCACGTGCCAAGCTTGCCGTGGTTCACTGATTCACAAGGCAGAGGGGAGACCGCATAAGCAGCTCCTGAAAACTGTGCCACTAAGCCACAAGGACAGGGAGCTTCTTCCAGGAACAGGATCTGCTACCCCATTGCTGTTTCATCAGGAATGCAGCTAGAGCCCCAGGGAGGAAGGGAGAGGTGGGCAGCTGGCACGCTGCATCACTCCAGCCTTCTTCTCCTTAACCTTCAGAAAGATGTAGGAAGAGGGAAGGTGGTACTGATCAAACGGGGTCCTCCAAGGGGATTCGTAGGTATATTGCCTGCCCGGAGAGCAGCATGGCCCTTATAAAAGCAGAGCTGCCAAGGCACTGCTGCCAGCAACATGCAGGAGCCTCTGTGGGCATCCGTGCTGGGAGGTGGCTGCCCTGGCCCCTCGGGCCCAGCTCCTGCCTCACTCCCAGGCAGGGACCCTGGCTGGCACATCTGAGAACGGCAGCACCACGCAAAAAAGCCCTGTCAAGATGTTTCAGCTCCAGCTTCTGCTACTCTCCCACAATAAAAAAAGTCTGTGAGAAGAAGAGTCAGAGATTCAGTTCAATCTTTCAGGAGCAACCCCAGTGCCTGGGCAGGGAGGGGAGCAGCTGCGCCGCCAGGCAGCCCAGCTTCAGGGGGAAACACAAAGCCAAGGTCCCAGGGACAGTGATTGCTAAAGAGCCCACGGCATTTTCTGCGAGTGTGGGAGTGTTAAACATAACAGTATCTGGGAGAAATTTCAATTTGGATAAACTAAATTACTGCTGGATTTACAGTTGGATGCAGAATTATTTCTTCTTTCTCTGCCAAATTGTTCTGTGGCATTTCTGAGCTACTGTGGCCCAGACCAGAAGCAGGTGAAATGATTCCTGCCTCAGGATGAAAAGTGCCTTTTCATTCTCTCTCCTTTTTTTTTTAACTCACAGAGCAGCTGAAATTGAAATCTAGAAGTAGTGATATGATACCTATTCAGTCTATTTTGTATACAATTAAAGCAATAATGTGTAAGACTGAAGTGCTGTTATTGTACACTCAATTATTTCTAACAGTAATCGTGAGGGGGTGAACATCAGCTCAATTCTGGGATGAGTAAATCCATTATATTCTAAAAGGAGACGCAGAGAGGTTATTGTCAGCTGGAAACCTGCATCTCTCCTGTTCAAGAATTTTTGTCTTTGTTATTGTTTCTTTTCATGTAGATTTGCCACTGTTAACCTTGGCATTCAATGGATCACATAAAGCAGGAAACTTAAAGGGTATGCTTCTATTTATTTTAATAGATGGTAAGCTACTTCCATACTGCCCACATGAAATCACTAGGTATTTTGTTAATAAACACAGTTATAATGTGTGTGCATAATTTCTTTATGTAACACAAGGCAGGTAAAACATTAGAATTGGAAAATGACTTTCAACAAGCTTCTGCTTGTGATCTGCAAAATACAGTTCATTTGGTTTACTGAAAATACAGTGAGCTTGATTATCTTTTAGGATATATGGACAGTTATTAAATTGAATAAGGCTTTGTCCTTTGTACACCTCTATGGCAGAAAAAGGAAAAATATTTGATGCAGGAATACTAAATTACAAATCACTCTATTGGAAAGCGAGAGAGAGTGTGACTGCCTGAGTTGTACTTCTTATTGGCTCCTGTATCATTGATTCCTTTTGGCACTTTCTATCTAGAACACAATTAAGTTGTTCAATCTTCATCATCATGCTACCTGCCAAGCTTTGCACTGCCTGAATTGTGCTGCTTTGTTTGGAAAGAATTAAAAGTTATGTACTAGAAAGGGTGAAAGTGTTTGATGCTCAGGTTTCAGAATGAGAGGCTGTTCTCATTGTCATCTATCAGAGTGTCAAGAACACATTATTGTTGGGTGTGCTGTAATATAAAAATTCATGAAAATTACGCGAGAGCCAAAACAACAAGTATAGATCCTGATATTTTGCTTTTAAAGTCTGTGCTCATGCTTAGATAAACTTTTCACAACTGTAGCATCACCAATCTGATTCTTCTCGTAAAGCTCAGATTCTTAAAACAGATGTTAGCATATGGGAGGTGGAGCAGTCCTAGCTCTTTACTTCATAAAATCTTGCAGATATCAAAGCCAACAGGAGATTGTCACCATGAGTCTTTTAAAAATTACTCAGAATTAACTTACTTGCATTACCAGCAGATGAAGTCATTGCTCACCAATGGAGGTACATGGACAGTAACAAACAGACTCCTCTAACAAAGGGCTGATCAGCTGGTGATATAAAACACTGGCTAGGAATTACAGCACTTGCTGCTGCCCTGATCCTATTGCATGAGTTGCGAGATGAGTAGTACTCTGCAATCCAATTTTAAGAAAAGAGCAGTATGCCTGAAAAATAACCAAGGAGAATTGCGGACAGCCATAAATAGGAAATCTCTCAGCAACACACACTATAAGCATGCCTCTGGCTAGAGGGGACACTGGCAGGACTTTATTCCCACAGATAATTACACAGAGGTGCAATTTGAGGCAGCAAAAATGTGCTTTTAATTGTTCATGATTAGAGGGGGAACCCAAGCTGCAGTGTAAATAACAACAGGCAAAGACAGTGTGAGCATTGCATTGAAGAGGCAGTATTGTTGCAAGGGTGACAGAGCACTGAGACCAAAATTTGCCAGTTTTCCAAATAACCCCCCAGATCTAATAAAAGACATTACCCTTCTAAAAACCTTGTTCATTTAAATCCTTAGAATATCAGCACTACAATAACAATACTATTAGGCTTTTACATATACATATATCCCCATTATAAAGGCTTATATTGATAAGCACATTGTTTAGGATATTTCTTAATGGGTTTTTTTGTACAGTAATGATCATCATATTATCAAGGAGGAGCATGACAGAGAGGAGAATTTCTCTAGCTCATTTACCATGAATAATGAGCTATTTTTATGAATTATGATTTACGACCTGCTAGGGAAAATATTTAAGTTAGAGCTACAGCATCTACTTCTCATCCAGGACAGATATTACTCTCAAATTCCTTCACTCATTCATAGTTAAAACTACAGGAACAGCACTTAAAATGCAGATACTTGGTGTTCAAAACCAGCCCAAGGAATGAAAGCAGCTTTAGAAGTCCTCTGTAGATTGCACTTAGATCCCACTTCTCAATTTATAAATACTTCCAAAACCCCAAATGCCACAGTCTAAAGCCAAAATACCCCATTTCAAAGATCACTTTCTATGTTCCCCAAAACACAGATGGCAAAACTTAATGTGAGGACTGAAGAGTGTTTGAATGGCATTGAGGAAAAAACATACCTGTGCACAGGGAACTAGCTTTTCCAAGGCAAAGTCATCCTTTTCTCTGCTTTTCCCTCTCCCCCTTCCTTTTTTTTTTTTTTTCATAGTGAGAGGATAACCGAAATTGCTTGCACTCACTTTGCACAAGTTCAGCCTGCATTAAAGTAACATAGAGTAAAAGCACTAAATCCCAATGCTAGTGTTTGGCAAGATCTGTACTGAGAACAGGGACCTAAACAGCAGCAAATGACTTCCCAGATGCATCCCAGCTTCCCACTCCGTGACAGATTCATCTTTCCTAACCAGCAGGGCCCAGGACTTTTGGAAGGACAAAGATGCTCAGCCCTGTGGGAATTGGGAGTTTCTGCTAGCTGGGATTTAGGAAGAGGGCTGGGCAAAGGATTTGGTGCTGCTGCTGACTCAGTCTGTCAGTGCAGTAGGTCACTCCAGTGCAGAAGCCAGCAGTGACCATGGGCTGCAGAATTAGGATCAGGCAGAGGAAGAATGAGGGTCATTAAAACACTTGCAGCTAAAAAAATAAAAACTTCATCCTGGCAAGCTTGGGAAGCGCTGTAGTCAGTAGAAATTTGTAAAATAAATCTTATTGTAAAATACATCTTCCTGGGGTTTTCTTTTTATAGCGAGCTTTATTTTTTGAAAATTTATATTCAGTCTTAGGAGATATTTACAGCTCTTATGAGTACAGCGATTCCTGCTTTTCTTACTGTTTTGATGTTAGAACTTGATGAACACCTTCAGATGCGTCGATCTTTATTACCAACCACAGCTACATTAAAAACTCAAAGGAAAAAGAAGTCGGCTCACCTGTTTGTAAGAGCCAATCATTACAATATGCAGGGAACTGGGCTCCACGCAAACTCTAATCACAATAACTAGAAGGATGGAAATATTTGCCATTGCCAAAACAAAACAAAAAAACCACCCATATTAGGGACTCTTGTTTTTATTATTTATTTATTGTAAAACAACTGAGGTGATTCTACTCTGCAGGCATGCCCATGCCCATGAAGCCAATTAGCATAGTTTCTGTTTGTTCATTACTCAAACCTATGTCTTCCAATTTACACTACCCATATGCTGGACTAATTTTATATGGCATAAGATGCCAGAGAAAGATGCCAGATCACTAATACATAAAAATTACAAATACTGCAGTGGCTCAGCTGACAGGCAGGACCGCTTCCAGGATGGAGCTCTGGACCAGTCTGTCACAAAATTCACCCTGCTCATACAAATCCTTTAAATCATTTTTTTCCCAGGCTAAAATTGGATTTTAGCAATGCGAGGGGGCAGAAGGGGAAGGATTTTCCACAATAACTGATTTTGGTGGTGACTGTGCAGAATTGTATGGGAGGCACTGAAGAGATTAAAAGAGATCGCTCTCTAACAGTCTGAAAGGGTGTGCATGTGTAAACATGCATTTATCACAGAAATAGCTCTGATAAGACAGAAAATAATTTTCCACACCAATCCTCTACCCTGTGCCACAAATCTATGGTATGTAACACCATAGAGCTGTATGACCAAGCCTATACATCAAAGCATTGCAGAGATGCTGCTGAAGCAAGGTCTGCCAAAGGAAGTCCAGGTTTCTCCCGGAGCTGAGAGGAGAAAGTATCTCCCTCTTTTAAGACCCTTTGACATTGGTCATGAAACACAGGGGAACCTCACCATCATCAACAAGAACATGGAGATTTTTATGGTTGATGTAGAAGGCAGCAGTGAGACTTCTAGTGTCTGGAGGAAAGAAAATATCTCAGTGGCTTACAGGAACTCTTGCAAAGGGAAGGGGATGTGGACTAGTGCCTGCCGGATACTCGTAGAGTGGCCCAATATGGATGAATGCCCAGCCTCAACGCTGCCAGCACAAAGTCTGCTGTAAGGCAAAACAGGGCTTTAGGAGCTTCTTGCTCCCCCATCCCAGGCAGACTTGAAGCTGCACATGCTCTTTGCTCCCCTGCCCTTCCAGTTGAGTTCTGCTCCACTCCTCTCTCCTGCCAACCCACTGGCCACTTCCTGTACACACTTGTATGTAGACATGCCAGTACAGTCCAAGGAAAAGCTCACTTCTTTCTACTACATCAGAGAAATTCAGCAAAAATTCAAACTTTCAAGCAAAGTGGAACATATAGAGAAATTTCTGAAAATAAAAGCCAAGTTGTGCAGGTGTTTGGTTTTTTCCTATTCCTACTAAGGAAGACAAAGCAATGGTGCAGAGACAATGTGAACTTCTCACCATGCATTACAGTTCATTACAGAGCCCCATCCAGCAGGGAACACCGATTGAACAGGCCACGTGAAAGGCAGAAGCACCATTAGCACTCGAATAACAACTAACAAGGGTGAGGCAGAGCCCTCTGCAAGGGCAAGAATTCAGGTGCGCAGCCTCCTTCATCTTCATTATCCCACAATACGACCACATAGAATTGTAAAAGGAAGATCCTCCTGCCGAGACTGACCGCAGATGCAAACATAGCTGTCTACAGAAATTAGCAAGGCAAATAGATCAGCAGAGTCTTATTGAGGCTTGTGACCGCTATTACATTTGGCTGCCACAGCTTTCCTGGTGGATATCAAACACTAAGTGACGGGAAGAAAAAAAAATCTATTGCACCTTCCCTGTCAGTGAGCCATGTGCAATCCAGCCTGTAATAGCTGAGCTAATTCACAGCTGTCACATTTATAAATGCCACCAAAGTGCTGAAGAGAATGCAGAAATCCAGAGCCATGCATTGTCCCTGATCAGCAAGAACAACACTACCAACCCCTGCTCCTCTTCTGCCAAAGGCCGCTGAGCTAATATGGCTGATAAGTGTAATTCAGAAGGCCAACTGTCAAAGCAGATGAAATGCATGTTTTCTTCCCAGCCTTGTAATGCAAATCAGTAAATCCTGTTGAAAAATGACAATTTCAGGTTTCCATCTTGCACTCGAATGAAAAAGGTGCCAGTTCTCAAGACTTGCAGAGTCATATTCCCTTCATGCACAGGCCAGGGAGGGCAGGTAGCTACACTATGAGCTCTGCCAGCGTCCCCTGCCAACGTGCTTCTCATCAGATCTCAAGCACGAGGGCAGAGGTTGCATCAGGTGCAGCTTTGATGTACAGTTTTGTCCATTAGTAAGCGAACCAAAAGCACACGTACATTGCTGAATTCCAGAGAAAAAATGTAACACACCTTGCTTAAAAGTATTTTTGCATCTTTTAACCTCATCCAAAAGCCAGTGTTGTCTGCTGTAGTGCACCCACGAAAATGTTGCTCCTGTCTTGCCCCTGGTACGAGAATCTCATCGCTTCAGAAAACATATTTAACATTACAGGAATTTAAGCCTCTACTGAAACCTTTTAAAAGCATCATATACAGCTCTTCAAAGCTCCAATCCCAGAGCCTTCCTGAGGATAATGGAGAAGTTAAATCAACTTTACTCTGGGATTACCTTGCCCCTACAACTCTCCCCTTGGTCAGAAGTAATTTATTAGAAGATTACCTCCATTAAAACCAATTCTCTATCCTCCTTGGAAGTGTTTCCTTCCAAAGAATAAAGTGTTTATGTTATACTTTGAAAAGCTAGTTCATCAGAAGGACATCTCAGTGAATTTCTCTAATGTTCATTGCAAAGTGCTGGCATCACAGACAGTCTGCTCAGGTGTGTGGTCAACCATCCTGTCCATTTTTCCTCCATTTATTACAGACAGAAATTCGGCCTCCACTAAAATTGTGCACATCATACTGCTTTTAATAACATCTCTGACATGCAAGTGGTAGGTGAGCTATCTCATTAACAGCAACTGCTTTCAGTCTGTGTACAAGTGATTTACAGTACAATGGCTGGAGCTCTCTTTGCATAGCTGTATAGGACGGTAAATAATACAATATAGGAAAGTGTTAATGAATTCATAAAGTATCCTAGCAGACAGGGTCAATGATGTATTTATTATCTTAAAAAATAGATCAATCTGGCTTTGCTAGAGCAGGATAAAAGGTGGTTCTGCCAGTGAAACATGTGAAATGTTAGCCTATGATACAGAATAAGCAAAAAGGGTTTAAATATCAAGTTTTCTATGCCAAGAAAACTGTTTCAGAGAATGCATAATCCAATCCTCTAAAAGAGTGGAGATATCATTTTTATCTGTTTAAATTACATGTTTCTTGCTCAGTTACAATAAAACATGAAAATAGCAGAGACCTTAGCTTGAAGGGTGCAAGCCAAGGAGATGACTTGAAAAAGCCAGTCTTCCCTTGCACATCGTTAAGCACATACATAGCAGTTCTCTATTTCTAGGTACCCAGTGCACTCCACCACTGCTCTGTACATCCTGCTCTCTGGGCTGTGCTGCCTCTGGTAGCTGGAGAGCAACCACTGCCCATGGACAGAAAGGGAGGACCTTGTACCTGGCAGGAGCAGGATCAGGCTCTCTGCCCAAACCCTACATCTCCCCAACAAAACCTGACTCCAACAAGAACCCTGAAACAATAAGAAAATTGCATCAGCTGATAACGTAAAATGTTAATTCAAATATTTTGATGGTAAGCAGGCTGGATTTTAGCTGCATTGCTCTAAAAGAATTATCAGATACAGAAGGATCATACAAGTATAACTTCAGATTTCATATGCAGAAGTAGAGCTGGGTTTCATCAACGATGCACTGACATAAGTAGCACTAGAAGAGAGGCTTTCCTCTTTTCTGGCATGCCTTTTACTAGTTGGTGGTATGAGCTGTATCAGTGCAGCATCTCTCTGGCATTTGAGATACGTGCTCTACCTGCCCTCCTCTCTCCCCACCCTCCCAATACCCTGTCATTTACAAAAGGAAGGATTTTGATTAATGAGTTCTTCCTGCCAAAAAGATAGCCTTGCAAGCAGCAGAATGAAAATAAGTTAGATTGTATGAAGCCCATAAATACAATCCTTCTGCACAAAAATCTCCAATTAGTAGCCAGGCATACTTGCTTATGAGTCATTAATGAATACTTCTATACGCCGAACATTCATATCTTTCTGTTTGTGACACCGCCTCCAAGCTTGACCCCCTGTCATCACATCAAAAGGATCAAGGTTTTAAATGAGGTATTAGCAATTTCTTAAATAGCTTTCTTTAAACAGCATGGAAAAACTATTGAACCATGACTGTTTGGTCACAGATGACTATTGAAATCCCAACACATTATCTCCTCAGTCCTTCAGCAGCTGAAGGCATGAATGCCGGGTGTTTCGCCATATATAGCATTCCCATATAAGAGTGCAGGAATTTTTGGTTATTTAGACACTGGCCACACAGTGAAGTCTTAGTGGGCAGCTCCCCTACACTCACATGGAGGTTTGCAGACAAGGACAACAGAACAGCCAGGTTTGGTAAAACAGCAACAGGAGGAACTCATCTGGGATTCACTTTGACTTCTAAAGGGTAGTTTGATTCCAACAGATATATAGATTAGAGAGAGACTTAATTAGTATGTCTTTTATACTTCTGCTCTTTTTACTAGCCTTAAGACTGCATTTTTAATAATGTAGAACTTTGAAGTGAGGTAATTACCAAATTTAAGCAAACCACACTTTTTTTAAAGTGATGATGGCTGATACCAATTGGTTCTTTGGCCACATCACTACCAACACCACCAGCAAATATGACAAGAGTAGTAAACAAGGGGTCTGTGCAACATCTGCAAGTGGGGAAGCAGTTTATTTCTGCTTTCAGCCCTCTCTTGCACAGCCGGGATGAACCCTGAAGGCTGCACTACCAGCACTCTGCACCCACAATATGTTTGCTACTGCTTGATACTGGATAGGTTTAAAATCTCTGAATCACCATGGTATTAGCATGTTCCCAGGTCTGGCAAAGCAGGACCGGCCACAGCGTTATCCCAAGCTTTGTCCCCATGCTGGGCACAATTCCTATCCTCCCCACAAAGCTTCCAGGTTTAAGTCCAACACGTCAGCAGCTGCGACACGACCAGGTGGACCCTCCTGGGGACATGTGCTATGGCTCACCTTCCCCTCTGGTGCAATCTGGTTCAAGCGAAAGCAAAGCAGCAAGATTCGGATACGTTCAGCTGGCCTTGCTGCCTAATAAATGAATGCTGTCAAAAGAAATCCAGTTCTTGTTATTTTGAGGCTTGCATAGGGTCATTGTATGATGATTGTTCCTTAGGGGGATAAAAAAAAAAAAGCAATTTTTGTGGTAGATTGCTCCTTTTAGATATGAGAAGCTTTGTAAGGCAGAGGATGTTAAAAAAAAATGAAGAATGTGCAGAAGAGGCTCACATACATTATTTTAGGCTGGAAGAAACACCTTACAGTGAGAGACCTGAACAGCTCAATCTGTTTATCTTATCAAGAAGAAGATTGAGTGGTGAGTTGATTACAACAGATAAGCACCTCGTGGGGAGAAAATACCAGGCACTAAAGGAATCTTTAATCTAGCAGAAAAAAGCTTAACAAGAAGCAAGCCTGAAAGCTGAAGGCAAATGAATTCAAACTAAAAATTAAGAACATATTTTTAATTATGAATTCAGTGTGTTATTGAGCCTGATAGCAGGCAGGGAGAAACTGATTTATCTAAGAGAAAGAGAATGTTTCACTGGGCAATCTCAAGATCCTTCTGGCCCTGCACTCCAAATTTCAGAGTGGGGTACGGAACTGGGAAGCATTCTGGTTTAAGAAAGTGTAATTCATACTTCTCGTCAAAATAAAACAACTTCCCTCACCCGTGTTTGGTTCCTTTCTTCCACTGGTTGGTGAAAGAGATATTGTTAATTTTGTTAATTAAGATCATTTCAACAGCTAAATCATTTATGTATTTTCATGCACATTTGTATTATAACTCCTAATGGAGACATATCCAGATAACATGCTACTCAATACTGGGAAGTATAAGTCTCTTCATATACTTTGTTGGGGAATATTCTTATCTATATACATCTTTCATAGTAACGGAAGAATAAAGCTGGATAGCGAGAACTGGAAGCAGATGAAGGAAGGTTTTAAAGATTCATTAACATCAAAGGGCAAGGAGAAAGGCAGTGTTCACTTCTGGAAGAGGCTGAGATGCACCCCTTGTCCCCCTCCACATTCTGCAGGAATCTGGCCCACGTCATGCTGTGGACATACCACCTTGGCTGGGACTGGCAGGGAGTCCTACACCACACATTACACAAATCAGCCAAGGGGTCCTCATCTCAGCGAGGCTAATACAGCTGTAGCTTGGTGATCTCTTACACATCTCACTGGCTATTTCTTGATCAGGCACTTGGATGAGAGTGCTGCAGAAAGCATTTTGCTTATGTGAAATCAGCTATTTTTGTGCAATTTCAGATTCAGATCGCTATATCCACTGGAAAACCAGTGCTGAAAAATAAAACCTTCCCAGAAATCAACTCCTTTCCTGTCACACTCCCTGTTGTGCTATGGGGAACTATAAAGCTACGGATATTTACCTTGGCTTTTATTCTTCTATTTACTGTAGATTTCCGTTACAGCAACTGCTCCGGAAACCCTCATGCCAGTTGGTATGATCTCAATACACACTGTATGTTTCTTTAAAAAGCACACAGGCTACAAAAAATACGGAAACTATCACAGGAACCGCTACTTTTAAATAGAAAATGCATTTACCCAAACAAAATGTAATAAATTAAATTCTGCTCACTTTTAACAATATAATCCAATGGACATTAGCAGTATTACATTTGTGTAAATAAGAATAGGATTTCACCCAGTAAAGCACAAAAAAGTTTTAACATTTACTGAAGAAATGAGGAAAGGATCCACACTGTGATAATCCATCACTTCACCATCAAACAAAACAGCTACTTTGGATACTAGCTACAGCTTTGTCCAGCTGGACAACCTGGTGCGTGAAGCTCAGTGCTTGGGAACAAAACACAGCAGTCTCCCAACTCTGTATTAGGATTCCTGGTCATTCTCAAGAAGGAAATTGCACACACCAAAAATACAGCTTGGGTGACTACCCCAGGTGACAGCCAGAAAGCCCCAGAAATCACCAGAAAACATTTGACCAACACTGGAAATTGCTCACAGAGAGAACTGAAATTATAATACTAGTATTCAGAAAAAAAGACAACCAGTGTAGATGCTGCATAACAGTTTATGCAGCATGGAGATCTCGTAAGTGTTCAGGATTTTAATACCTATAGTAAATGCTCTTTGCTAATCAGCTTAAATAGTGATTTGAAGTTCTTGTGGACAAGACGTCCTTTGAGGTCGCACAAGACCAGGGAGCCTGCACTGATGGGCTACCTCAACTGAAAGACACCCACAAGAGAAGAAGAGAAGCTTCTACAACCCAAATGACACATGAAAAAAAAATAATTTGCAAAACAAGATTTAAAGTAAACAGGTAACTGTAGATTTAGGCAATTAAACAGGTATGGCATGAGCAGGTGTTTGACTAAATGGAAGTCCTGCATGTTGTTGAAGCTGTGGAAGAGTACTGGGTATCCAGATTTTAGAAAGAGTAGGCTAAATTGAGCAGCCTGTTCCCATGGCCGCTGTATTACAGGAGCAAAAAGCGTATACTGAAGACAGTTTAACTTGTCTGCAGTATTATCACATGTATTTAATATAAAACTCATGAGATAGTTAAGGAAAGTCCAACGATGCAGACTGGTGCTGCAGATGTGGGATCACTGGCAGAGAAGGCAGCAGGTCTCAGTACAGCATTAGGTAGATAAGTGGAAGATGTTTCTATTCTACTGACTTGGTCTCAGCTGATAAAATAGGGGAAAAGGTGAAACAAGAAAAGGTTGCACCAATGATAAATTATCCACAGAAAAATCATTACCAGCTTTCAGATATGCAAAACATAGGTACAAGCCTGGAATAATGAAATTGAGGATTACTCAGTTTAATTCCATCTGTAGTTCTGCCTGTCATCTGATTTCCATAGGATAGAAAATATCAGAGAAAATAGAGCTGCAAGCAAGAACAGCAGAAAAAACTGCCTTTGCCTTATGAAGAGCAACTGCAGGAAGCTAATGGCCATAGCCTCGAAGGGGGAAGCTCCCAGGGACCTGAGCATTGTTCAGAAATGCTTTTCAGGGTAACAGCTGACATAAAAGATGGGGATTAATCATGGTCTCAGAAAGCAGCATGACAAAAGATTATGAAGCTACAAAATGAGAGTTTTAGGCCAGCTAGTTTTTGCAGTGAAAGCAGTTGTGCAGTGTGGGTTCTGCCCTCAGCCTGGTGGCAGGGGAAATGTGAGGGGAGCAGGGCACCCAGGGAGCCCGCAGGAGGGAGGGTGCAGCTGGAGACCTGGGCAACCTTTTGCAGCCCTACCTGCTGTGATTTATTACTTGTGCCAGAGCACGGTAATTCCCAGGGAGTGGAGGTAAAGTAACCCATAAGCAAGCTGGTGCTGAAGTTCTCCTCGAGTTATTCTCTTAACCACCACTTAAGTGATTTCCTAATCATCGCATGAGCAGCTATTTCTTATCAGACTACTATTCTGAATGGGGTTTTCTCTATTTCCTCTCAATGTTAATTTCATCTGGCAAAAAAAAAAAACCCAACCCTGTAATGCTGAAGGCTTAATAGTCATTGCAAGAACAGTTGCTCTTTGCACATCTATACTTTTAATATGCTACTGATGAGTAAGGCTGAGTCAGATTTACAATTAAGATATTTGGTCATGCAATTAATGATGAAATTATCTGACGCATGTGTCAGTAGTGCAGCATGGGTCCTATGGAGGCTGACAGGAGTTCTACTTTTGACTTCAGTGGCAGCAGAGCCAGCCTAATGGTGAGCAATTCAGAGTTTTCTACCTTCAAGCTTTTTTAAAGCCATGAATAGCATGCTGTATCCTTGGTAGCATGTCTTTGAGGCAATCTGTTGGCATGGCTTAATTACCCAGTATCAGTTTTCAATTACAAGCTTATGGATTCTGACATGGCTGTTAGAAGTCTAACAGCTCTTTACCCAAAACGTATGAGCATTCTGTGGTGTCCTTAGGAACAATTTTTTTTCTCCATCACAGAAAAATGTGACCTCTTTACTGGCATTAGCAGTGACATTGTAGTTCATAAACTATCCCTAGTTGGGGTTGAAAAGCATTGTAATAATGTGAAATATTTCCCTTGAAAAAATAGATTCTGCTTGCTGAGGCACTGCCTGACAGCTTCAACACTCAAGAATCAGAATGCTAAAGATATTTTAAGTCAAAGAAAGCTTGTGGTAATAAAGTACGGTCTGGTATACACAGGGAGAAGTTATTAAGTGTGAAAATAGAAGAGGATTCTAACTTACACCACACTTTCCCTTAGTCTTATCATGCCTCTTACTACATTTTCCCTGCAACCACAGTGACAGCAAGACTAATTTACAGCAAGTCTTCTCCCTGACTGCAGTCCCGTAGTTCACAGCAACTTTCAGTGTTCCCAAAGCCGACTTCCTCCCCTGCTTAATTACGCTGCATAAAGTGGTATTGGGAGGAGCAGGCTATGGAGAAAATTGTTCTTCTAGAGAAAAGCTTCCTAATTGTATTATGATATTCCTTATGTTTCCATTTTAAAATGTCCAAATGATAAACTCATAAAAATATGTAATGAAAATAGTCAGACCATTAACTACAGTCAAATGCAATACCACTATAATAAAACTTGCAGGTGCTTCTGTAATAAGCAAAGCAACAGATTCAGATTAAACAAGGAAGATGGGATGCTTTGAAATCTTTTACTCCTGCTTCCAAATATTTAGAAAATACAGTTTTAATGCTGCAAATTATGTTTCTTTATGTTGTTATTTTCCTGAACTGGATGCTTTGACAGCAGTCTGCATTTCATAAGGCATGGTTTCCAACCAGCAAAATCTATTTTCAACAGGAAATATGCTCCACTTGGTCCAAATGTTCTGAGGACATCAAACATATTTGTATAAACACGCTGTATCATAATTGAGAGACTTGCTAGTACTCAGGATTTAGACAGCACTTTACAGCTTCAAGGTGCTGTACAAACATTTAACTAATTTATTAATTAAATTTTCTAACTAGGGACATAACCTAGATTTAGTTAGAAAAAGGCTGTGGATGGAAGGAGGTTGAGTAAACAGGTTTATCATGTTTATGTAAAAGACCATACCAAGTCCTCTTAGAAGAGCTTCCTTACCAAAATAAAAAGGTAAAACTTCTCAAAAGATATTCCACTCCCAAAATCACCGTGCGACCCTTAATTGAGTTTTACTGTATTCTCCTCAAATAGCCTCTCTGCTTCTCCGTTGTTGACGTGTGCTGACTTGAACCACAGCCATTTCAGTGCAACATTACCACAACATGCTGGAGGAACCAAACAAATGCTGGGAACTGGCTGGTTCCCCCATGAAAACCCAGTCTTGTCTAGGCATGGGTTTGTAAGAACTCTTAGCAACAACAGGAGTTAGGGTTTTGGGTCAGAGGACTGTTCATGCTACAAAACATATTTACAGTCAAAGGTTGATGTATGAGCTGGGTAAGAGGAAGCCACAGTTAAAAAATGGTTAAAGGAACAACTATATGAGCAGTTACTCTGGAAACTAAGATTTAGGGCTAAGAATCAGTCTAATAACTGATCTCCAGCACTGAACAACAGCAGATGCTTTGGGAAGAAAAGATGAACATGTAACGATGCTTTCCAAAAGATATTCCTCCAGCCGCTAACAAATGACAGATTAGAGCTCACAGGGACCTGTAACCTCCCACGGGGATGGCAGAAAGCAGCTGTGTACCAAGGAGCCCCCAGACCTGCCTATCACCACAGTCAACTACCCAAGCACTGCCCCTGCAGTGTCTTGTAGCTGGTGAGAACTGAGAGCTGCACTTTTGCCAGAATGTTTTCCCACCTGAATTCTCCTCAGTGACCAAACCAAGACTTCCATCACCTTTGATGGACGTTAGCTGAGCCTCTGAGCCCTGAGAAGCTTCTAATCCCTGGTGGGCAAAGAAAGAGGCAGCTGTATGACAGGCCAGCTTGGGTTCCAGAGGTATCTGTCACTGGTCACCCAAGATTCTCCCAGAAAAGCAAAATTGCTTTCCACTGGATTTAGTGGAACCTGGAAGAATATTTTAAAAAATCTTCCTGTCACTCAGCCATGTCCTTCCCTACTCCATAAACTAGAGCATTGCAAACCAGCAGCCTCAGTACTCCTGCTCTGGCTTCTGGCTTTTATTACCACACCAGGGGATACTTTCAAAGACTCAGTTAGGACTTATGACCTAGATTTACAAAAATATTCAGATCTGTAATTCCTATTAGCTGCTTAACATTCAGTGACATCAACAGCCTCATTGCCCGTTTCCAGCAGGGTTTTTTGGTAAGAACCACTTACTTCACAACTGAATTTTGCCCAAACCCCAAAATCACTCCAAATCAATCAAACACAGTATAGCTAAAAGCATCTGTCCCCTATGGGTTTGTGTTCTGACAGCCCAGGAGAGTGAAAAATCTCTCATCTGATATAGGAGTGTCTCTGCAACTTATTACTCTTTCATTGGCATATTGTAAATTGAGCTCTGGCAACAGCAATACTACTGGGAAATAAAGATAATTAAGAAACATAAAGCATGTCACTCTTCTTGAACCCAGTTGGAATCTTGGTTTTGTGTCTCTCTTGTTGTAGGATTATGAGCCTAGTTTTAAGTCTGTATTCTCATAATTTTCCATAATTGACCATTTGCAATCTTCTATAATCTAAAATGTCTAATAACTATGCACAGAAAGTGAGCCCTTTCCATAATATTTATAAATATTTCATATGAACTGGAGTTAATACAATTTATTTATAATGCATGGGAGTCTGCAGTGGGTTTAAAAAAATAATGGGTGTTAACATACAGTCATGATTTAATAATCAGAAACTAATTTCTAAAATACATATGGAGAGTGGCTGGTTCCAGTAATTGGTAATAGGATTGAGAGGTGCAGATATAGAGAGATGACTGAGGTAAGTTTAATATACCATACAGGGTGGAGCAAAGATGGCATTAACAAGGACCTCAGCCTACTGGTACCCTTATTCTTTTCAGTATCTGCCAAGACAAAACTAAAGTAGCTTCTCCGGAAATCCCCAGGCTTCTGGATTAATTCCACCCTCTTGCTGACAACCACTGTGGTAGAGAACAATACCACATACACTATGTCACTGTGGTACTGTGGTGCAATAACACCGTCCAAGGNAGAAGAAAATAGATGAAGTTATTGGATTGACTGAAGAACATGCATACAGCTGAAAAGGACCTTCTAGTTTTCATTTGCTGTGAATAGAAGAATGCAGAAATAAGCAAGTGGATGCATCTGATGGCAGTAATAAGACTACAGCTGCAGTGAGACAACCATGCATGCACAAGTTATCCACAAGAACAACACAGCAAGGGAAAAGACTTCCTATGTTAATGTCATTTCGGAAACTCATCTCAGTTCAATTCCCCTTTTCCTATAGCAGCCTGTGTATGAAATACAATTGAACAGCCATTGTTTGTTCAGCCAGATGATCATTGCTGCATTCAGGGGAGGGGGGAAAGACCTTAACACCCACAACTGGCCCACAGGACCATTACTGCAGGCATGCATGTGCTTCCTCCCTGCAGTTCCAGCCACATGTTGTTTATTATTCTTTATGAGACTAATCGTGCTTTCTATGATGGTCCTGTGACTAAATGACTCTAGATGCATTTCTCCACACTTTTTGCACTACTCAGCATCAGTAAACTATGAAATGTATTATAAACCAATGTTTCTAATGGCTTTCTTTTAAAACATATTTCAGGTTATTCATGTTGAGAAATGCTCATCTTTTGAACTCCCTGGTTGTTGGGCTGTGCAAAACAGAGCCTTTAAAAAAAAACAAAACTAGTTCACATCCCAATTTTAATAGATTTTTAAAATAAGAATCTGAATGGACTAAGCAGCTATGTCACGACAGCTGGACCAAGTTTCTCAGAAGTAAATTCATATTCAGGCAACAACTTGTGACATGATGTGACTAAATATTGCAATTCTCTATCGTAAAAGACTTTGTGTTTGGTAAGATATCCTAGGTATTTATTTTCAAGAGAGCACAATTACAGACAAAAGAACCTTTAAGAACTAATATAAAATTATACCCCTAAGTAGAGTTACCTATAAGCTTCAGCATCTGCAGTTATAAGTTGTACTGCCTTTACTCTCATAGGTGTATTTACCATCTGCATGCTGGCTTCCCTGCCCCATTTTGCCTGTTGGTCGTGCCCATTCCAGCCAGGTCACTTCAGATTCCAATCAGAGCAGCATGTTTTTATTTCCTGTAAAAATATTGTTTAGATTCATGCCACTAAATATCTACAAATGTAAAATAATATATTTATGACTCTATAAATAATACATTTTTTTAAATGTTGCAATATATACTAGTCAAGTGCACGATGTTTCTCATTCTGAATATAATCTGTGATTTCAGCCATCAGGTGAAGAATATGAAAAATAAGAACAAGTGTTGTAGTTTATATTGTTACATATGTTGGCTATGCTCTTTGTGCTCTATCGCTTCCATGTCCAATTGTATGTTCCTCATATAATTTTAATTACCATATTTTCTGTTTAGGAAAAAATGTACAGGGGCACTGCACACTGGACAGTCAGAATGATACACATGGCCAATTCTTAACGTTGCAGCTTTAGCTGCCATTGATTCTGATCTGCATGAAATGCTGGGCAAGACTAGAAGTCAGTAGCTCAGTTCTCCTCTGTGGCAGATGCTCATGTCAAAACATGCTCTCCCAATTCCCAGTCTCTGTGAACCCAGCCCCAAATCTGCAATCAAAGCTGCTGAAATTGAACAGTCAAAGAGGGTAGAGGGCCCAAAGGACACTGTCATGTTTTCAGCTGGGATGGAGTTAGCTTTTTTGCTTGCAGCTGGTGTGGCGTTACGTTTTGGATTTGGGATGAGAAATACTGTTGATAGCACACTGGTGTTTTCAGTTTGTTGCTGAGCAGTTAAGGCCTTTTCTGCCCCTCACACCCAGCAAGCAGGCTGGGAGTGCACAAAAAGTCAGGAGGGGCACAGTTGGGACATCTGAGCCCAACCAACGAAAGAGATATTCCATACTGTATGACATGGTCAGAATATAAAGCTGGTGGAAGTAGGAGATAACAGGGAGGGATGTTCAGGGTGATGGAATTTGTTTTCTCAAGTAACCATTATGTGTGATGGAGCCCTGCTTTCCTGGAAATGGCTGAAAGGAAGTAGTGAATGAGTTCCTTGTTTTGATTTGTATATGTGAGTGGCATTTTCTTTACTTATTAAGCTCTCTTTATATCAATGCACGAGTTTTCTGGCTTTTACTTTTTCGATTCTCTCCCTAGTTCCAGTCTGGGGGAGTGTGCAAGTGGCTACATGGTCCTATCCACCAACTGAGGTTAAACCATGACAGACCCATTGCAGGCATCTTCAAAAGACCCAAATTTGAGCCCTGAATCTGTTGAAAGCAGTTGTAGCTTTAGCATCAACTGTAGATGCAGCCCCTTGACATTTAACTTCTGACTTCAGAAACTTTTCTTTCTAAACTATTTTTCTGTGTCTGCGCATAAGTAAAAAAAAATAATTCTGCTAAACTATTTGCCTTTGGAGATCCTTTGTACTTTCTCTTTTACCAGCAGACCATGTCCTTGTCTAGCTTTTCAACCTTAACAAACCCCAGGTTCAGCTTGATCCAGTTTTGCTTTCCCAGAATTACTTGTCTGTTATAAGCAGTTCTTTCAAGCTCTATTTATAAGAGAAATCTCCAGGTTCACACCTTTTGTTCTTTGCACATGCCTTTTTGGAGCATGGTACAGTGAGTACCCATCCTCTCAGGTCCTGAAACCAGTCCTTTGATTCCTCAATTGGTCCAAACCCAGAGGAGGGGAGGGCACACATGCACCCTTCCCCAGAAGCATCAAGGTCACAGGTGTGTATGATGGGAACGTAGTGCTTTTTCAGAGGATGCGTCAAGAAAAGGAGGAACAAGGGATTAGGAAAAGAAACACCTACTTACAGAAACCTTACTCTTAAAAGCCCTGCAGAAACACAGTTCTCTGAAAACAAACAAAAGAAATCTCCAGAGATGCACTGCCCTGCTGTCCAAGCTCACAAGCGTAACATGAGTTTGTGTTTTAGGCGGGTCTGATCTCATCCTGCCTTCCCTCTCCTGCAGCTCTTCATGCCAACAGCCAAACTCATGCAGTCTTGGCTCCTTGGCCTTTTCACCTCCACTGTTCTTCCTTAGAAACACAACCCTGTCCTTAGGGAGGAGACACTGCTGATAGCTCCAGACCACTCTCATTCCCTCTCCAGCCACTGTGGACTGGGATGTGGCAGCACCACCCACAGCCAGGGATGACCCCACCAGCTCTCGTCAGCCTGCTGTCACACACAGACCACACCACTGCTACTGAACTCATGCACATATACGGTTGGTATGGTTTGAGGAGCGCACACAATTTCTTGTCCTTTAGACAATTATTCTCTCACCCAATGACCCCTCCCCACCCAGGAAAGGAAATTGGGAAAAAACAAGGAAACTCAAGGGTTGAAATATAAACAGATTTAATAAAATAAGACTAGATAATTAATATTAATAACACTAAAGAACCAATATTGATCCTGATACCAATGTAAAATATACAAGGATTATACTCAGCCCATTATATCAGTAGGAAGCTGTGCATTCCTGGCAGTGGACAGCAAATGTTGGACACTGTGAGCACTATGGCTCCAGAAGGAAGGGAAGGCCTCAGGAGTCAGGCACCAGGGCAAGACGTTCTCAGGATGGTAGCCACCAAGGAAGAAAAATAAATCCTCAGCAAACATTCTAATTTATATCCAATCTGACATTCATAGTATGAAATAATTCTGTTGGCCAACTTGGGTCAAGTGTCTGGGTCTCAGCTCCTCATCCCTGCTCCTGGCAAGGCTCGAAAACACTGAGACTTCAAAACCTACACACTATAGCTGTCTATAAAGTAAATATTTTCACAAATTCAGACACTAGAGTCTTCTAAAAGTCTAGTTTTATCAAGCATTAGAAGAGAGAAAAATAAAATTTTTGAAAGATAAATTAGCACTGTGTTGCTCAAACCAGGGCATTGGTATAATTACACCCGGGAGAAGCATTTGCCATCCTGTTCTTTTCTCTTTTTTTCCTATTTTTAAGATGGAAGCCCTACCAATACATGGAAAGCAGAGCTCCTCAAGGTGTCTGAGCGACTGCAACATCTCAGGTATACAGTGTACAGGCAAAAGTGCCAGGGGCCTACTCGGGTAATCTAGCATACTTGTAATACAAGAGAATACAATAATAATGATATATATGACAGTAAATTTGAAAATATAACTGATCAAACTTCAGATCAATAGATGTTTTATATATCACAGTAAACATATAAGCTTAAACTTTTAATCATTTAATTCATTTGTTGATTCATTTGTCTTTTCTATAATCTGATCTATTGGTCTGGTTGTCCAACCTAAAAACTATTATTGAAGTGAATGTCGCCATTTTAATTTGTAACCAATGTCCCAGACGCATCCCATAAACTATATTATTTTAATCCCTTAAAAGGAGAAGCAGAATTTTTCATGAATTAATTGGACAGGCTTACACATTAAATATAGTAATAAATGTCTTGCAATGCAGGTGAAATTTAAAATATAAATAAATGTTGTTGACTGTAGGAATGTGAAAATCTTGATATTTATGTTTGGTTAGTACCTAAGTCTGACAGAGAAAGAAAACAACTCAAGTCCTCTTGGCCCCAACAACCTCCCTCCACTACTGCAACATTGAAAGAATTTCCTGTGAAAGACAGGAAATAAAAGCACCACCTCACTCAAAAGTGGTTCATCAGAGCCATCCCTGGGCTGTAGAGACAGTGCCTGGGGCATCACTCACCTAATGCCTACTTCTAAGCCTTAAGGGTCCCACTTGGGTCTTCACTGTAATTAATCCTCACAAACTGAGTTCTCTTACATGGACTGAATCCTTGCTTATCTCATCCTCTTGCACTACAGAGCCAAGGTAACTCATGTGGACCAAATGTCTACTTTTCTGTGCCTGAAGTGTCACAGATGCCATTTCTACTCTGTTCTCAACCACATGGATCTTTTCTTGGCAGGAAGGTCAGCTGTATGCCCAAAAGACTTCTGTAAAGACATCTTTAAAAAACAACAACACTAAAGCATTCACATCATGCAAAACATTGCAAGTACACAGTAAGTGGCACAGTCTGAATTCACATTAGTACTTCAAATATTCAGAGCAGATAAAACAACAGAAATAGTTCCAGATAAAGCAAGAAATTCTGTTAACTCTAGCAATTGTTTAAAACTTTTCTCACAAACTTGATTTTTTGCTCAAAGTGAAGACACACACAATGATTACTCATACACATATCACACTCCAAAGGTTCTGAAGTGAAAGGAGACACTTTTGGATTAATAAGCAAGGGCTTGCCTGACCTCTGGGTTTTACGCTAATCTTTATCATGTGTCTAAAAAGCTAATCAGCAGCATACCGCCCAAAGGGTCAGAGGGAGTCACTCTACTCAGAGCTGCTCCTGGAGACCCCAGACGCATTTCTCCATCTCTCTTCAGCCCTGGGGACTGTCCCAGGTCTGGGCGACCCCACAGCAGGCTGGCTGGGTGGCCAGAGGCTACGGCGGGCAGCGTGGATGTGAAGGAACAGTAAGGCTGAATGTGCGCTCACTTGCATTTATGAGTTGAGTCAAGACATGTTCTCTTTAGCACTCAAATACTCCTCGTATTAGAATAATTATTTTCTCTGTAAAAAAGAACAAAGCTGCAAATTAATAGTGTCGTAGCTATTTGAGTATATATGGAGAGACCTTTCTCTACTATAAAATTGCAGTTAAGATTTTTAATTTATAGGGTATTCATTTAATCATCTAACAATATTGATTCATCTTTTTTTCACAGCCATGACAAATCCTTCAAATTCAGAATGATGTATAGCNTTTTTTTTTTTTTACAAGTAAATAGATGAACTGTCGTTTGCACTTAAAGTATAATATAGCTTCCTATGAAAAATCAAGATATTACTTTTTGGGGGTAAAAAAAAAAAGATTGTTAAAGTCATTTTTAAATGTGCACATGGGCATGTGTCACTTAAAATGAGACTAAGTAGTAAAGCACTTTTTAATTCCCTCCCAAACACCATGGTAAATAAGAGAGTATGTTGAAAGTGCTTGTACAAGTTTACAGCTAAATTTTCAGACATGAGGAAAACTAAAAATTGCCAATAAGAGTTCTTTCCAATATCCTGCTATATTGAGTATAAATATGAGTTTATCAGACATATAAATCATTATTTCCTACTTAAAAAGCTGAAGCAAACTTCAGAAATAAATGAACTAATCTCATCTACCAATGTTGGTAGAAAAGCATAACTCCAGTGTTTTGAACTACAAAAATATCCATATTATTGTTTATCTATTTCTAATACAAATCATAATTCAAGCTGCTAAAACCTGTTTTGATGTGTAGATCCTGTGCTATAACCTAATAAAGTAATTGAACTGACCATACTCCTAGCAAGAGATTCAGCTTTTCGATAAATGAAATGTCCTTTCCTCAAATCCATTACAAGTAAGCTGTTAATTTGTAGCTGCAGAAATCCGCTGACGATTACAGAATGCTCTTGAAGTTACTGTTTTGCAGTAAGAGTAATGCAAGCAAATTTGTAGCAAATCCAGTCAAACAATTAACGTTTACATAATTTTAAACCTGAAAACATAATTAGTGATCTTTCTAGTTACATAAAACAGTTGGTTAGTGCTGCCCTTCACTGGTTTGTAATGGTATACCACAAATCAAAACTAATGGTTACCTGACAAAGTGTGGTTCAGCCATATGAAAACTGAGTTTTCCCTACTTCTCTCTCCAGGAGTTCCACACTCCTATCAAATGAACAGCCAAAAATGCCTCTTCATAATACAGGTTTTAAAGTAGTAAATGCTTTTATATACTTATTTCTCCTTTTCACAAGGAAGGATAATTTCAAATACTATCTTCTGTCCATTGTTCTTGTGTTTTATCCCATGTCAGAGAGCTACTATAATTCACTTCTGAATGTTAAATTACGCTTTTCCTCCATGAAAGAAATTCATCAACAATAGAACAATGAAAATCATCCCTGGAGTGTTTCTATTCAATATTAAAATATTGGGCTGATTAAAATTAGTACTAAGCAATGTCCGTATTTGTGTAGGAGCGCATGTGGGATTTGGTAAATAACCAGTAGTTCTCAATATATGCCTTTTGCCCTGCTGAGGGAACAGAATACAGCTGGTTCTTTAATACATCAAATGTATTCGTCATTGTACCTGAAGATTAAGCACCATTTAGGAACCGAATTCAGAGTGGCTGGTTGTTTTAGCTAGCTATCACATACACACTATGAGAGCTACACATCTTTAAAGAGCTATTTTTGACAAGAAAAGATGTTTAGGATAGTATTACCAGTAAGAAGATATCTTAAAACAGATGATGAATTACTGTTAATTACTGTAAGTATTATGTGTAGCAAGTCCAACCTTAGATGCATAACTCGGATGAGAGCAGTGTTAGGTTCTGTACACAAACATTAAGAAGCAGTATCTGACTCCAAGACTTGACAAGTCTATCTGCTAAAAAAAGGACAAGCTCATGAAATATTTTCAAAATATAGAATTAAAAGATGGAACTTCCATTTCCAAAACAGGTTCTATGTTTTTGGACAAATAATCTATTCCTTTTTATAATGCATTAGGCTTACTGTTATGTTTGAAAAATGGCTGAAGCTTGCATTGGTGCTGGCCATTCCTATAGAACATTTCATTCTTAAGAGCCTTTTTGCAAATGCAAAAAAACCTTTTGCTGTGCACATTTTTGATCAATTGTATTGACAGCTGTACCCTATAGTTACCCATGTGGGTGAGTAGGCTCCCCC
This sequence comes from Nycticryphes semicollaris, assembly GCA_013400055.1. Taxonomy (NCBI): domain Eukaryota; kingdom Metazoa; phylum Chordata; class Aves; order Charadriiformes; family Rostratulidae; genus Nycticryphes; species Nycticryphes semicollaris. Next base: position 142,379 of record VXBJ01002583.1, on the reverse strand, counting down.
AGGGCTCAGCTCAGTTACAGAGACATGAGCTTCCGGGAAGCTCTATGTGCCTGTAGGTTTCAAGCAGGAAGAACATTCAAGCAGAAGGTGAACTGAGCAGGGGGAAATTCAGAAAATGAGGAATTTAGAAAATTTTCCTCCAAAGCAATTGGGGCAATACCATTCAGGGAGTTTGTCACTGTAAAAATGGCTGACTCACCCCAACCCACTTATTCTGAACCCATCCTTATTAAGACACCTTATTTTCATTTGATTAAGTGTTGGTCCATGAATAGCAACTGGACTTCCATGATCTTTGTCTTCTACAGAATGCATAATGATAGCATGAAAATGCTTCAGATAAACCTTTTTCATCTCCCCTCTTATTTCACACTGGAATATTAAGGTCTATCCTTTCTGGAAGGTTTGAACAATTTCTCATTATCCACACTACTAACCACAACCAATGAACAGTTAAACCATCAACAAAGAGGAGCATTTATCTAAATTTTTCATCAGTTGGTTGGAATTAAATAAATCTCAACAAATAGAAAAACTGTGAAGGCTTTACAAAACAGACTAATAAAACATCTTTTGTTTTATTACTGCTCCGGCATCAGCGTATCTTTCCCCAAAAGCCAGCTCAGCTGTGGAAAGACGGCTCTTTCCAGTACAGTTCAGCAAACGACAGTTGCACGTGGTTTCACTGAAGACAAGACAAACTACATTCCATCTTGTACCAGAAATCAGTGTTAAAATACGATCCCATTTGTTACAGGGGGCTGATGAGCACAGCTACAGCTCTTAGCCCGGTGGCTGTTGCTGGCTGTGTTAACGCAGTAAGGAAGAGCAGTCACACCATAAACCGAGAGCAGCCACGCTGCCGACTGCCAGGTGGGACAGCCGTTAAGAGCAATACAACCCAAAGGCTTTGTCAGGAGGTTTCTCACCAACTGCTGGTTTCTAGGAAATGATGAAACCTACAAATACTGGGCTCTGAATGGAAGAATCAATAGGTGAGAGAAGGATGTATCTAGATCTGCTACCCTGCACCACTCTGGTATCTTGTTCTGCACCTTGTAGAGTCATTCCATGTCCACCCACAGGAGTGACTTTGACCCCCAAAGAGGTCATTTCCTTCTTGCCACTGCAGAGATGAGGACTGATACTCTCACAGCGCATGTTCCCTTCCCTCTGTTGCCAGGATTTTCCACATTCCTGCCTATCTTTTGTTTTGGATACAGCTGGAAAGATTTTGATATTAGCCACTTCTTTTTTTCCACAATTATCAACTATTTTTCTTTTTTAAAAAAATGTGTGAAGTATTTATTATTTTCAAAAGAAAAAAATTAGTTTAATGACATATCTCTTCACAAAGCAAATCACCAGTGATTGAAAATAGAATGTGTGCTACCACTTTGTGAAAGTCATTTCCAGCACAGAAAGACCACTTTGGCAGGCACATTTATGTCTATACAAGATTAGATTTTGCATTTATTATGGGCATGTGGCATATTATTAATTATTAACACCAAAAATAAATGTTTATGTTTGCAGAAAAACAAGCTGCTAAATTCTGAAAAAATATTGTCAAGGATTTACACATTGTGTCATGTGTGTTATGTAAATGGAAACAGCAGAGATTCTGTATTTATTATTAGAACAAAACATTTTTCATTCTGTGAGCAGAAATCCAGACTGTAATTTACGTGCATCTCTGAATCAACAAGTCCGATACTTAAGAATAACCCTTTGTATATCCAGTAACTGATTTTGCCTTCTCACTGAGGGCACACCTCACGCTACTCCTTTGCCCACATTCCCTGGGGAACTGCATGGGAATTACAAAAGTGTTTCTCCCAGGAGACCTGAAATGGTTCATTTTCTATCCTAGACCTGAGGAATGAGTAATGGGGTCCCACACCCTGCCAGCGGGAAACAATCCCAACCAAATGAAAAACCCTGCTGATAAGGTAGTCTCCCTCCCAGTTTTTATACATACCCAATTTCAAGATTTCAGACCAAGATGTCCTGTTCAGAGAACCTTTCAGGCCTGAAACATGATTGGGAAAGATCTCCTTACCCTCTAAGGAGAAAAAGTCATTATCAAGCCGTATGGAAATGGAGGCAGGAGTAGGATGTCAGACTCGCATATCTCTTTATGTAGCGCACATCAGTGCAACATCATACTCCCAGCTGGCCGTCCAGATTACCTTACTCTGGGGCTGGAGGGCTTTTGAGAGTACTGCCTGCCTCCACCAGCCTTTTCCATTAAAACTTCCCAGTGCTGCTAGCAGAGTCCACTCTAGGCAGAGCGCTATGATGGAAGCCCTGCTCTAGACAAGGCACTTGTATCTGCCAGCATTTTTCTGTTCTGCCATCCATCCCACTCAGAGAAAACCTTTTGCAAACTGTGCTATGATGGAGATTTCAGAACAAGGGGTAACGTTTTTTTTTTTTGGTAGCCTCTGTGCTCCCTGCCCTTGAGCAGTGCTGAAGCTCAAGCAGTGGCAGAATGCTGCTTGGGGATGTCTGCAGTTTTGCTGCTTCGCTGAACAGAGTCAGGATTTGTCCCCCTGCCTGCACAAATGTAGAAGCCTTTTGATTTTTGTCATTTATCTCAATACAGTTTTCCAATCATTCTGCTGGAAATGACACTGCTAGAGGCACTAAAGGTGCAAGCCCAGACCCAACACTCAAATCCTTGCCAACCAATTGACTTTACAGGAGGTTAAACTACTGTGGGCAAAGCAGCAATCAAGTGGACAGAGAAGCTCTGCCTCTGGGAGAGTTTGCCATTTCTTGGCTATTTCTACCCCTGTCTCAGCTCAGCAGGGGGAGGCAGGGGCAAACTAGCACTCCTCCTGCTCGTGTCTCCTGCACCTTTTGCCTGCTGCTTTGCAAAACCTCCTTCAGCTGGCAGCAAAAGAGGTCAGGGAGGTGTTTGCAGTGTGCCGGAGGAGCGGAGCAGCACGTGGAGCAGGCAGCAGTTCCGCAGCACAGAGATGCACAGTGGCACCGAGCCACTCTCCGCACAGCCAAACCTTCCCCGCCACCACCCAGCCCTGAGCAGCTGCGGCCGCTGCCTGCTCCCCACTGCCCTGCCAGGGCACCAGCCGGCTGCGATCAGCCTCTTTGTTTTGAGGTCAGGCCTCAGCCGCTGCATCACATTACATCTCCATATTTCACTTCAGGCCTCAGATACCAATTACGCTGAAACGTTGGGTTTCAGGCAGGGATGCTCCCCCTGTCTCTGGACACGTTTCCAGGGTCACCTGGCACTTCAGGCAAAGCCAGAGACTCTGCTGCTGCTGCTGCCACCCAGTGCAGCGGTCCTCTGCTGTGGGGAAATACATTAATAAAATTATTCTGCTGTATCATTAGAGGTCAACTCAGACTAAAGCAGGTAATAAAAGATTCATAACGGCACATGAGGGGATGCACTAAATATCCAAACTGCAGCTTGAAATCAGGCAAAGCTAGATTAGGTTTAGGACTTTAAAAACTCACAGTTCGGCTGGTGTTTCACAGAAAAGTTTGCAATCAGTGATGCCACTTCTGTGCCAGCAATTTATGCTGCTTCCAGTAGAAATTATGCCTTGTAGCAAGGAGTATCCTAACAGGCAAAGGTGCTCCCATGCTCAGACCAGTAATCAAAAATTAATCCCTTTCCCTGATTCTGGTAGGTGCCCATACCAGCAATTACTGAGAAGAAATAAGAAATACTGCTGGAAGCACCATCAAGATAACATCCAGTGTTGTGACTTTCCATCCTCCAGTATTTAACAACTGGCTAAACCTTCATTTCAGCCACTTTCCAACCCAGTAAGGCTGGTAGTGAACCCTGCAGTAGCCTGTACGCTTTTAAATATTCCATTCAAACTTTAGTTAATCTTATTTCCTGTCTAGATATCAAATCTGCTTTAGTAATCCACTCTCAAGGTGCTGTGGCAGCAAGTTCCCCAGTCTATTTACATGTGAACAATTGTTTCTCACTACTAAAGGGGATGATAGAAATTCAGTACAGGCATTTGGGCAATATTGTCCTCATGATTATAAAGGCATCATCCTTTCTCCATTTTACTCCAGCTTATGACTCTAACAAGAACAAAAACAACACAGGCAAGTCTCCTCTAGCTGCCGAATTCCATCTGCTTTTTCATCCTTGAAACAGCCTTTGACAAAGAATTTAAATCAGATCTCTTTTTTCTGATAAGCTTAAAATTTGGCCGTGAAGTTTGGCCACATTCTCAGACTGGATTTGATTTTTGGCCATCATTTTTACCAGTATGGCACATAAAATCTCGGACTTGGTGGCACTGCACTTGAACCAGCTGCTCCAGCTTTGATACAGAGAAGGCTAGCATCATTAGCAGAAGAATTTAATGAGGTTTGACGTACCAAATGACTTGTTCCTGCCTTTAATCTTTGTGGCCAGCCAGTCCCACCAGCCAAGTGGTGGTCTCAGCAGACAAGCCGAAGACTGTGCGGAGGATGGAAAACTTCCAGCACAGTCCCATAGGTGAGCTTTAGGACACATCACCTGAGCAGCAAAGGTGCAGAGCAGGCACATACAGCACACTCAGCTCTGCTCTCCACCAACTACACTGCTGCCAGTGTCATAACATGAAGAGCTGCACTCTCTGCACACAGAAAGCAGCCTTCCTCTCCCAATTCAAGTCTAAAGCAAAGGAGCCCTCCTCGAGCCTTACCAAACCATGCACCTTGCAGCATCTGCATACAGTTGGCCCAGACTGGCCCACAGCCAGTCAAAGCCACCATGCCTTGGGCACCTCTGAGGCAGAGGTCCCCAATAGCTGTCATGGGCAGCGGGGCTGGGCCAACCACATATGCTGCTGCAGGGACTTGGCTGGGTACATACAGGGTCTTGTACTTTGCTGTACAGCCAGCCATCTGTCTTGTCGTTCAGGAAACAACCTCTTTCTTCCAGCTGCAGTGAAACTCTGCCCTTCTCCTTTACGAAAGGCCTTACGGAGCCTCAATGTCTGACACACTTCCAGTTCAAGTGGGAAGAGAAAATTACTCATTTTCATTTTGTATCCTTTCGTACCAGCTCAGGGAAAATCTCCCTGCATCAGGAGGCTGCAAACAGAGCAAGAACTGCTTAGGGGGCTGAAAAACCCTAAAGTCAAATTTTTCCACCCCTTTAATTGTTCCTGGCTTTCCCTCACAAATGGCATTTCCATGTATGTGGTACCTGCAAACTTACACAGTCTCAGAGATGCCAGAGAAGGAATGGGAAGTGCAAAGCAACTCCACTATCCACACAGGGAAACAAAAGCTGTGAGGAACTAGAAGGTGTCTTTTTCAGTTTGCTGGTTTAGCTGGCTATACGGGAAAGAAGTAAAATGTCCTTCTTAAGGGCTCCTGCCAGTTATTTACGCAGCCTACCAAATTCCACAGCCCAAATAGAGAACAAGTCTCTTAATCTACCAGAAATCACTTCATCTGGTTACATCCTGGCATTGCAGAATGCCAGATCTTGTCAACTGAATACAACAGCACTGTTGCCTACATAAACACATTTAACACCTCTTAACTTGCAAAACGCACGAACAAACAATAAACACAGCCCCTGAGCGTTCACAATACAGCCAGTGTCCGACAGCCCAGAGCTGGCACCTGGAGTTGGTCAAATTCACTAATCAGGTACTTGTCAGGAGTAAGCACAATTCCTACACGGGTCCCGGTAATCATCATTAGTTTCAGACATTTTTATAGCCTGCAGAATTCTGAAGGGGAGATGTGCATACGCCTGTCATTAAAACGAAATAAGTGAAGCAGGTGCAGGAGGGAACTGGGCAGGCAGGGCAGAATGTGGGGCCAGAGTTGTCTCTTTCTGGATCCCAAAAGGACTGGTAGGAGGGGGGCGGTCAGAGCAGGACTACAAGACAACAAATAACGCTTTGTGTGGGTTTCAGCGGCACTTCGGTGCTGTAGGCAGAGGAAGGACCAGCGCTTTCCAAGCACGTCCAGCCCTGCGGAGAGACGCTCCGGCGAGACGGGCAGGACGCTGCCCTGTTCCCGCGGCCCGAGCGCTGCTGCGGCGGGGCGCTGGAGTCAGCCCGCCCCGAGCCCGGCCCCGGGCAGAAGCACTCACAGCAACCTCCGCGTGTGCGTTACGAGGCTGAAACCGAAAAA